>SJOL01009247.1:787305-835766 GCA_004794785.1 Opisthorchis felineus | reverse complement strand
TGATCACTTCCTGTCCACTAGCAGCACATTTCGTCAGCACATACGGTTAATGGATAGACGAATCAGGGAAATTGGCTGGATTACCGCGTGTAATAAAAGTTGCACCATATTCAGTTCTCAAGGTCTTTTAGAATTAACGCATTCACCGACACTGAAGGCAATATGAGTAGTGAGTGGGTATTCTGAAGTGTCGTCTTTGGGTGGAAGTGAAACTAAAGGGGGTTGCTATCTCAACGAAAATATACCAACGGCAAGCTCCACAATAAGGACTTTCATGGATTTCCTTTATAACGGACTGCACAATGCACTATTGACTACCTTGGCAAAAAGGCAGGGAATTGGAACTGAAAGGCCGACACAAACTTGTTTTAAAATGTAGAGCACCAGGGAAATCATAAAAATGATCTTATGATGATGCATAAAAAATTTTGGCGTTTCTGTATCGTTTTTTAACGACTGACGATGCGTTGGTACCCAAACCACCCTCCAGAGACAGGTTACACTCAGTGGTGGGCAATAAGCACACTAACATGTAAATAAATTTTAATCAACGAAAAAGAGATGAATGATCGAGAAATTATAAAAAAGGGATCCAGCTTCAATTTCCACAATAGATTTCATTGCTATTTCGTCCAGATTGATGAAAAAATCTTAAAAAACCCTCCTTCATGTGCTGAATTTTTAGGTATAGTTTTTCTGTGACTTATTACCGTTATTCAGTTTCATATGACTGTTTGTTTTCAGAAAGGTTTACTTCCTATGAAGAATGAGTGAATTTAGTATAGATCTCAAAATGTGCAGAGGTCGCAGACTGAAGGATACCGTGACACTTGACAGTGATTAGCGACCTGCACTATAACATCCGAACTCCTAAGGGAATCGTGGTCAGTAAATCTTGCTCCAGGAAGTAACAGGAATATCACCGAAATGAGAAAAAACTTTCAAACACTTGCTGTTTGCCTCATTCCACATATTAATGTACGGTATCACTGCATCTCAAGTGTCGGTGTCTTGTGTGAATCCCTGAACGACACCATCACCTAGGCATTCTTGCGGTCCTCACCCAAAGATAGGCTGATTACTTACTTTGAAGACCACTGATCTGAAACAGTGAATTAGCTTTGCTAAATACAGTGAATTAAGTGTCATGATCCATTTAGTTACTCATGATTTGGGGGATAAGGGAAACAAGGGACCACAGAAAGTTGTACCATGCAAGCATTTTAAAAGCTTGCCAGCCATTCAAGTTGCGGTCTCCAAAAGATGGGTTTGGAAGCTACCTGGTGAGTGGGATTTTCAGAGATAGGCGGGACAGTTGATTTCTCAAAACGGTCGTCGGATACGGAGGTACCGAGGCCAATCAGACAGGCCATAACTATGATAACAATCGAACACAGGTTTGGATTTGGTGGATAACTACTATGCGTTTTGTTTGTTTACTTTAAATTTCGGATACATCAAACAAATTTGGCTGGCACTTAAATGAAGCTGGACTTGCAGAGGCAAAGCTCAGGGAAATACATATTGTTACCAGTAACACAGGGAATGAAACGTGTAGGTTTCAAATTTAGAGTAATTCATCTCATTCATTATGATATTGCCTTTTTGTAGCCACAGGAACTGTCTTCCCGGAGGACCAGATGCCCAGCTAAACTTTGGCGAGATTGACCCCAACCTATACAACGAACCAATATTCTACGTGGAGTTGGTCCCATCATTTAAGTGGCAAATTATGCTGCAAAGGTTGGTGAAAACCTTTTAACGGACAGTTTGTTATGATAAGTTGTCAGATTAAATCAGAATATTTGTCCTAATTTTTTATCTACTTCCCTAGCAATGGGAATGCTGAATCTTCTTGAAAACCTCACACTTGAAGAAGCACATAGAGCTGCAAAATACTACGCTCCCGTCGCTTTCGATCTGGGGAATCAAAACTTTAATAAACACGGTACTTACTAGAAAATAAATTTGGACCATACCCACTTGTCGGCACTCACGAAGGTCGGTGAGCTATTCCCACGGGGATGCTGAACACCAAGTTTATCTATTCGTTTTTGGGCTGGAAGATTACTCCGACCCGTTCGTTTTTAAAAAAGTGTATTCTTATCTTCTTACTAGTTATTTCAAACAAAGTCAACATCTGTTTGGTTGATATACCGCCTACCTATCTGGGGTAATATCGCGGTAAAATAAAAAGCCTGTGCGGTGCACAGTAAACTCTAACTACTTGCGTTATCTAGCGTGCAAATGCACATTACTTGAGATTTAATAAAAGTGTGGACTAACCAGACCGATTGATTTGGGACAGGAAGACAACTGAGCAAACGAGAGTGAAGTGAGCGCGCATTACGAATACCGCAACCACCCACAATTAAAAGTGTAATAACTTCGGTGAATGTAAAATCTGACCAGTTCAGCCAGTGAGTTCTACTGATGAATACTGAATGTACTATTTGAACGGCCGCAATAGGGGGCGTGTTGTTGTGTGGCCATGACAGACTACCTCACCAAGTGCAGATCCACTGACAGCATTTGGTTTGGCTATGGCTAACAATGCTTTTAGTGCATCTTTTTTCTCGTGCTGTACTATTGAACTGCTGGCTACCCAGAGATTGTTCATAGCTTTGCCGGTATTTTACTGATAGAAACATTTTGTGAAACCTTCCTCGACCATTCAGGCCAGGCTGTGACTCAACACTGCGCAAGCCATCTTGCTGCCTGTCCTCCACGGTCAGCAGTGATAGTTCTGCCAAGATAGTGTGTGGTGACGACAAAAATACAAAATGATTCTGGTGATACTTTTGCAATGAGTTTTCCTTGCACTCCAAAAGCTTGGTGCTGCTACTTTCTCTTGGTGGAAATTTTGGACGGTGCTTTATCCAATAACGTTATCATCCAACTTTATGCAGTGAAAAAAATTCCCGGGGTATATCTCGAAAAAAAACAATAAGCCAAAACTTGAGACCTGACAGTAATTCCTCTGTTGAGTAAAACTGAAAGTAGGAAGCCGAACCTTATTTAGATAGCGGAGAAATTATTGTAGGAATTTTGAGGCAATTTACTCGCAACTACTTCGCAAGGTCAGGGTTATAACCATGTATCATATAAAGAAGAGGCCTCAATTTGAAGAACACTTTTGTAATCCAGGGCACCAGGTATGTGATCTTGTGGTTACACAATAAAATGCTCCATTTTGGATAAGCTCTGGCTCAGTTTGACTATATAACTATAAATATTTTCCGGAATGCTGAAACATAATTTTGGTTGTTCAGAATACTCATCCATCTTTCAGGACATAACAAAGAAGGAAAGCTGCAAAATGATGTGGTTTTTGGGAGTGAGCTTCAAATACGTTTTTATGAAGCGTACCTGACAGAATCGAAAGTGAGGATGTGGCAAATCCTTCCAGGAGTAACTTTCAGACAAACAAGAACGCCTCTTCCCCCTCTGAGTGTACAGCCCGCTGAAATGAACTCTTTTTTGAGTCTTCACTGATATAAAATCTAAATGGAAAAATGAAAAAAATGCAGTATGGGCTGATTTACGCCGCAGTTTATTTACTTACAATTGCTGTTGACTAGTGTGAGCGAAGGTTCCGAATAGTACGTGGTACTCTTGTTGCCTTGTTTTATTTTCTACCCGAAAAAGAGTCGCCTACACAGAATAAAACTAGGGCTTGTAAGAAATTTCTGACATCAAAATAATGACTCTGTAGAATATAATTTTCATGACTTCAGGCTAGACATTGGCTCCTTCACACTTCTCCAAAACGTTCTTTTCGAAATTGATACGAAAATGCCAGCGATAGTAGGACCAATAGAAGAGGTACAAAGGATTAACACTCTCCTCGGTTTTCATGACAATGAATGGGGAATATACGCGAAGCCTTGCCGACTCGTCGAGGAACAAAGAGATCTAGAATTGGTGTTTCCACATTTTGCGCTGCCGACATCATCAGACTTTTACATGCAGCGTGTAAGTTTCCTTTAGTAAAGAGTTTGGAATATCTGTATAAGGAATTGTTTGATTCCACTACCTTTCCCAGTTCTGGCACTACAACAATCTACACTGACTTTGGTTACGAGAAATCAACGACCCAATCTAAAATTTCCTTTACTAAAACCAAACGTTCATGTTTTGATCATAATGTAGTGACGTTTTGTACATAAGTGTAAGCAATATGCCGCACTTTAGGAAGTACGCGGAATTAATTCTCTATATTTATTAGGTTAACACACCATGGTAAAATCTGCTTGAAAGAGAGTAGGACGACTGTTATGTCTGAGAGTAACCCACACGTCTAGAACAGCCTCAGAATATTATGCGTACTAAAATGATGCCTTGCACTCTGATGACATAATCAGTTTGTCTAGTTTGTGCATGTTTCGCTTTGTGATGTCTTTATATGTCATGCAGCTCTCCGGAAAAATAATAAATAATAAATAAGTAAGAATACTAAATTAACTTCTTACTCAGATAGGGCCAGGAATGACAGAAATGACGTTTGAGAAAGTTGACTGTACGAATATCTAGTCAATGATTTTACCCTTTCCTAACATTTTTACTGGGGTAAAGCCAAAGGACCTCTCAAGAACGCTTGTCAGAAACCTTGAAGTATGGTGACAACGCTTTAAACCTGACTCGATTGTGTGCCACTCTCGTTAAAAAGGTTCGGAAACTTAAATTTGACGAAACCATGCGCTGTTTGACCAGTTTCATTTAACTCTGAGAAAAACTTGCCTAATTGTGCCACCAACCAAATTCAGTTGCCTAGCGAATGCGACAGTTGTACTTGCAGAGCACTATAATTTCAAAACAAACTAGACCACTTTGAATGGCTGCCTTTACCCAATTTGGCTTCTATTTCTGCCATAGCGCTCCTCATTAGTTATCTGGGTGGTCGTTAGAAACATTCACCCCTATCAATAACAAGGCGTACACGCATAGTACTTCGAGAGCCCAAACACAACGAGGAGATTAGTCAGTACTGAGTGTGAGCGCAGATGAATACTGAATCTAGAAGTAGGCGTGGTGATTAGCAAAATTATCTTAAGCAGCTCCTCCTGGAGAGGACTTACTGGAAATTTAAATATTTATTCCAAATGTCTCATATCTTGTCTCTGGTGCTGTTAGTGGCGGTATGTTGCACTGAACCAAAAACAGATAACAGAAAATTTTCTCTTTTGTTTTAGTACAGAGAAGGAGAAGAGAGTATGTGCGTGAGCCCGTTCGCTTTCATCCCGCATGCTGATTATCCATACTGGATCCTCGGTGATGTAATCTTGCAGGACGTCTTCACGATTTTCGACAGGATCGGTGGGAGAGTAGGATTTGCGGAAAGGCGGTGTCTTTCGGGATGATTGAACCAACCAAAACTCATTCGCTAAGATACGGTTATATCACTCATATATAAAACGTAATTTTTGGTTGTGAAGCTTTGCTGTTATAAGCATTTTGCATGCTTTTTTTCATTTTCTCTTATCGAATCACCTTAGGTTGTACAACTTCCCACAACTGGTTTCGTACCAGCAAATCCCTCTGCCATCCGTACGAGCTTCTTGCTCGTTTGTCTCCTTATTCCCCATGTGCGTTTTTTATCACCTGGCTGTCATTTCGAGCGAATTGCTAAGTATCAGGTCTTGCGACAGGATCGATCAGTATACAGGATATCTACGAGCAATGAGACCATCTAGTAAGTCAGTCGCTGGATTAAACCGAGTTCAACACATCGAAATCTTTCAGATGCGATTGCGTATTAGCTTAACCCATCAAGCTATATTAAGTCTTGATGTAGGCGGCATTTTTCAGTTGTTCGGTTAAGTCATCCCGATAGGGAAAATACTTTACTTCAGTATGCTACAGTATCTAATTTTCAGTCCTGCTTGCCTGCTGGCTTCAGAATTTGGTTCATTTCGAGCGAATAAAATGACACAAGTATTGCTTTTATTAGATCCTTGGTTTCGGTGTGCTGAATGCGAGTACAAGACAAGGTCAGGGCAACATAAAGCTACACCACCGATAGTGATCCATCAAGACCTCCAAGGTTACCGAAACGCGAATAATGAGCAGGCAAATCATATGTTTGATGTGACTTATCTTCGGTTCAATAAGTGGGTCAAGAAGGGAATGATCAGTGCTTGTCACGCTGAACACAAGAACCCAAGTCTCTTCACTCCTTGCTGAACTTCTGAAGAGCATGTCCTAAAGTAAGGCACTTCAGAGGACCTTATTCATAGCCATAACCATATTCATGTGGCCAAGACGTGAGTCCAAGGCTGATAAAATGGTAGGATAGTCCTATCAAACACCGGGTTTCTCCTATTCTAATAACAGCAGCAGTTTCATTATCTGTGTTTGATTAAAGTATTTACATGGGGCTTCATGATGTTCCTTTGATACTTCATTGGTCCGGATAGCCAGTGCTCACGGTTTATTGATTGTGGCACAGATCTGTAGCAGAAATCTGTGTCGATCTTGATCAAAAATCCAAATGGTCTGAATGGATCAAGAGAGATTACATGAATATCTCGCCTACATATTATTGCCTACCGTTCCAGCATCTGTTCCCTGATGACAAAGATACAGGGGATAAACGGTCTCATTCTCGGTAAGCTTTACCGAAGACGGGTATGTTTCTTGACGTTTGCTGTACGCGGGCGATTTTGGTGTGCTGCTGTCGATTGACCGTTTTGGTAGACATCGGCTAATGAGCTTAACATAAAGTTCCTGTAGCACTGGCTGGCAAGAAATTCACTTAACCGTCAACCGTTCCCATTAGTGAGCTAAAATAGGAAAATCCTGTATGAAAAATGTTTTCATTCCAAGTCCGCAACACACCTTTCAAAGTATCGCACTATCCGCTTTTCCAATCGTAATTCATGCGATTAGGCCGCCCCTGTGACCGACTGGGTGGTTATTTTTGTCAAAGCTGTGGGCAAATATATGAGGATACACGGGTAAACTCGATTAGACAAACTCCCGTCTGATAACGGGGACGGAAAGCTTTGGGTCGGTAGATTTTTTCTAATGAATTAAAGGGATGCAGTCACAGTGGATGGTCCTCTTACTTAGTGTCTGTCTCGGGTGCAAAGGATCTTATCTTCTGTCGTGTAATATATTGTGCCACTTCGTAAGCCACAGTACAAGTTTGTCGTGACCCTTCACGCATACAAACTCATGCACGCAAGCGTTCAGAACAGAACGCACACGTTCAAACTCACCGTTTCTCTCCTATTGTTTTTGTCGTCATACCGTGTCGCCGGTCATGAATCAAG
This sequence comes from Opisthorchis felineus, assembly GCA_004794785.1. NCBI lineage: Eukaryota > Metazoa > Platyhelminthes > Trematoda > Opisthorchiida > Opisthorchiidae > Opisthorchis > Opisthorchis felineus. Next base: position 828,492 of record SJOL01009247.1, on the reverse strand, counting down.
AGGTACCTAGTTATCAGACTAATACTAAACAGGTTGTGATTTAAAGGCCACGGGTCAACTTGGATAAATTCCATTCGTTACCTACTGGAATGTCAAATCATTTATTTTCAGATAATCACTCATTCTAACTTCAACAAAGTCCGAATAATTATGACCGATGAGTTTTCCATAGTTTCACTTCAAAAACTGCAGTGAGGCAACTCTAACGGCCCAAAAACTACTCGGTTCAGGGATGCCTCACAGTAAGGTGGAAGTTGACTAAATTATGAACAGCATCATGTAACGTCAGTGGTGTGGAAGACTTCCAAATTAACCTTTTTCGTACACAGGCCAGTAATTAAATAGGCATTCAATTCGGCAATTACAAAATGAGCAATTAGGTCACATATTCATACTTCAAACTCCACCACATCACGAGACGGAACGGGTTAGACGTAAACAAATTGTGTTACTCGGTATGAGATTAGATCCTGAAAATCATCTAGTTATCTTCAATTTTTATGACTATGTAGATACTCTTCTGAATGAATTGTGTATTCATTCTATGGCTGATATTGGAATACCTGATGCGCAAAATTAGAATGGATAATCCGAAGGCAAACTTGACAGCCCCGTTAGCGTGGTTGGAAATTTCCTCGTTGTCTAAAATCTCACTCAAGGTTGAGCGTCCACTTTATCTACTCCCAAGGCCAAAAGTTTGCACCGTTGGTCTTCGTTGCTTTACGTTTCACTTAGATAGTTTCAGCCGGGCAATTAAATAAGTTTAAAACGCTTTTTTGTCACCACTTTTGGTATTTACAACGGTCTATTTGGACCGGGACGATTGCAAATTATACCCTAGGATGTGAGCGATTTTGGCGATGCCGAACTTCCACTGAAGATCCAGCTAGCATAAGTCATCCGCAGACAACTGACAGGGGATTTCAGGTGAATGAAAAAAACTATTTGTCCTGGAAGTTGTGCCTGCTCATGGATATTTTTACCATTCCAAAACGTTTCACTAGTGTTATGCTAATAAACTTCACAAGAAGGTCAACATTAATTTATCCATAATCTACAAACTTCGCTAACTCTGATCGCGGTCAAATGGATTCTCTGGAAACACCACCACACACATAAAATCTGTTGTACAAACGGTCGGAATCTAGTCACTTCTGTTCGAATAAACTGCCACTGAAGTTAATTGTTAACCCTGACCGCAAACTTACGTTTCAAGTAAACTTGGAACAAATGAACTTGATGTTTCTCCCTCGAACAATATCAGTGCACACCTTACTTATCCTAGTCCAGTGGCTAACCCATTTACACCAGACAAATGCCTCGCCATAAGAACAACACAACAGGTCGTATATTGTGGTTCTTGTCCAAAAGATTACAGGAATACCGTCCCTCTTCGTTGACTCGCGGAAACTGCTGTGCCAGCTCAAGCAAAATTTCTCTACCTAATCGTAACCACTCGCACGTTAAAAGAAATTGAACCTTTTGCACCATCCATCGAATACCTACAAAGCGGTCTTAGTCCGTGAGAATCCTGCTGCCATCTCTTGTTGAGGCAATCGAAATCCGCGTACACATTCCCGACCGTTATGCACGAGGAAGACTGCTGCGAGCTTTGAAGTTATGCTGACCCGTAGTCATTCAGTCACTTCAGTGTTCCTCATAATGATCTGACGTTTTTGGCACACTGTATATTCAGTATGAATTGAATATTCCGAGTAAGAACAAGTGACCATATATAATATAAACTGCTGAAATACGCAACCGTCTGAAATACATGAAGGAAGCAACTGCTTCATTGTTGCTATCTCACAAAAGGGCCACCAAACCGCTCTTCTCGTCATTAACGGTGTAATGTACAGCTTTCCCGAAGAACACCTACTCATTAGGAGACACCGGAGATCTCACCTTTGTATTGAGTTCATTGGGATTATTACATAAAACAGTGTTTCAAGAATCTTTCAGTCCATCGCCTCCTCAGCTTTCGCTGCATCTTCTACCGTCGTATCATTTCATGCACATTAAATGATCAGCAGACGTCGTGCTGCTCTGACAGATAACCTTCAGAATGCTAATATCTCTCTGGGTAGTATGTCGAAGCCTTCCTCGTTAGGTGTGATTTAGCAAAAGATTCGTAAAATAAAGAGCACCCGCAGGAAAACCTGCTATCCATTTTCCTCTGGTGGTAAGCAATAATAACTAATGAGATAGACCTGTTTGCTTCATGTATATTGGCATCAAACTGTTAGCAAATGAAGGAATATCCAAGTTCCTAAGATGTGTACTTTGGTATCCGCTGAGGAAAAAGTGCGTTGACTGCGACGAAAACATTCTCCGGTAATTACGGCCTTCGAAACGCATAGTCCGTAACAGGGAATTTTATTCGTGTTTCTATCAGTTGTTGTGTACAACGCGACACCTCAAATGGTTATTCCCATTCTGTGCCTGTATGCCCTCATTCTCTGATTTGGATGTAGAAACTCACCATTATTGGACTTTCTACAAGTTAACCACCTTTTGATCTCGATTCGGCGCAACTAATTCATTATCACTAATTGGATTTTGTCATTTTATCAACCTTATAGCTTGATTCACTAAACTTTTCGTAATCCGGTAGCTTCCTCTCTTCTCTATTTAGTTAGGCCTTCTTTTAGGCTCAGCATTGTTAAACCCCGCGCCGAGATACCGATCTAGCCCCGTAAGTCGGGGTTATTACTGGTTTTTTATCAGATGGCGGCTGATCTGTTCACCGAGCTTGGCAAACTTTTGGCCACCTTACGGAGAGACGTCATTTTGATGGAAAGCTTCCTTCGCGTATGTCCTGTGTATGTTTTGTTACAGTCTTCGCATTGGATTCTGTATGACATTGTTCTTTATCATTGGTTATGTTTCCTTTTGTTTTTGATAGTGTCCTCCGCAAAGTGTTCGCAGGTTTGTAGGTGACCTTCGTATTTTGCTGTCATTTTTATTGAGGCATTCATTATAGCGCAATTTTTGATACTTTTTCATTCAAAATGTTTGGTCTTGAGAGAATTGTGCGCGATACAGCTTAGTCCGCTTGATTTTTGGGCCCAGCAAAAAGCTTTTTTTAGTTATTGGTGCAAATGAGGGTCACAGTCTGTCTTTGGCCCCGGAAGTGCGACGAAATTTCCCCTCACAACAGAAGCGACCACAGTCAAACAGGATAGAACTATGTCAACGGAAAAGCCACATGGTTCGAACCAAATTTTCGTTTCAAAGTTTTTTCAACAATGTGCCCGAAATGGTCACTGATTACGCCATTACGTAGTAAGGTGTGTCTGATTCAGACAAAAGAGAGTGGGATATTTGTCCACCCGAAGATATCTTAATTGAAAATTTGTACCCACCTAAATTTATTGAGGAGTATTGAAACTCAGAATAAGCCATGCATCATAAACGAAAAATTCAGCTGGGTTCCAGGTGAGCCTCCCATCAAAACCAAATTGGTATTGAAATGAGCGTATATAGCTAAGCCGTTATATAGATTTTCGAGGATAGATTACTTTTACTGCCCTTTAGAAAAAGCAACTACGTGTCCTCTACTATAAAACGCGGCCTTTCAAGGGCTACTTAGGGTTGCCCGAGTCGTTTCATGATGGAACTACGCGCTTGCCAACAACGTCTTTAAAAAGTCCATAGCCTCTGTCCACAAAAGCTCAAGTCGTTTACCACTTTCATTGCGTCTGTGAATGCATTCACATCGGCTGAATCACGAGGAGTCTCGGGACTCGTATTGCCGAACATATCCTCAAGTGACTCCAGAACCTCCTGGAGTGCAACAGCGAAACACGTGATGGCCATATGCAAACCCCTCAATACATTTGAAAGATCTTTTACGTCCAAGTAGTGCTGTATTCCTAAAATAGTGGAGGCTGTTGTCAGCAGTCTTTTAAACTCCTTTTGTTCAGAGTAGTTGGTAACTTTAAACTGGCTTGGTAAATGGATGTTACATCCCATTTTCATTCCTGAGTTTACTCATCTCGCATCTCTCCTTTTAGTGCCCCCTAACTCATTTACGTCCTGCTTTAGCCCTTCATTTACACTTATTTTCAGCTTTTGTATTACCCCACTGGTATCCTTCCCAGTCTAGCGCACTCGTAACCAGGGTGACACCACGTGATTTGGCTTGAGACAGTGACTTTTCTGAGTTTTCATGCTTCCCCATACACATGACATGAATTTTAAACGTTTGCAAATTTTTCTATCCTGTTAAAAACGTATGTAACATCAAATAAGTAACGGTCGAATTGCAGACAAAATGCCTCTGCGCAAAACATCTTCAACTGTTAAACTGGCCCGTTTTACTCCGTACCCTGGGAAACGTTTCCTCAGTTTTATCCCCACAGTTTATGTGGTCTGTTGCTTTTTGAGGGCCCGAACGACTGACAATGGTTTGAAGGTCTTAGGCATGTGCCCTGTTTCTGTACATCTATTAATAAGCGAGGGAATCTATCCAGAATCCCATGATGCAATGGACACAGCTGTGAGTATCAAGCGATCATGTCATCATGAAGTTGATAATAGCGTTTACTGTGCTTCTCCATCACTTTCCGTCCTTTGATGACAGCCAAATCAACCGGTATTAGATGACTTCATGTGTGAGAGCTAGTGAAGGGTTCCATGGCAAATTTATTGTATGCAAGCGGATATGTTTCCCATTGAAACATGAAGCACACGTTGTGCAGTATGTTCACTTGAAAAACACAGTGAACAAGAGATTCAGAGAGATTTTAAGTAATTCACCTATCAGCACCAACTTAGTCTACAAGTGAGAGTTCATCGCGACGTGCACACAAAGCACGAAATGGTATGGGGAATTCGGAACTATGTATAACTGATGGAACCCAAAGGTGGAAGAGGGTGGTAGTGGGCTATCCAGGATTTTCGTCAATCTTATGAGTCGTATTGAGGTAAACTTTATTACCTTGAATGCCTTTCCAGCTGAAACGTGAGATAATCTTTGTGCAGTACGTTCAGGTGAGGTAGATTATAGACCAGATAATGTCGCTCATTTTCGGACAGAGTTTTACCGTATTCAAGCCTGAAGCAAGAACAAGGAAAAAAAATTTGACTCTACCTAGCGAGCGAATGTTACAGACAAACAAAAACGCAAAAAAAACTTGCTCTGAAAGGCAGAACACCTCCTGATGATTCTGACCGAAACATTTAAGACTGGTCTGCCAGGGAACACCGAACTTCCTCACCAGCCGTTGAGCTTGAATTGAAATCCTGAAAAGCATCCGGCAGATTTGAGCACATTTGAATCGCTTCTCATCTCCTTATCTGGAGTCAAGAACAGGGGACCAAAACAAAGTGAATTTCTTCAAGGCTATGGTTGCATTTATCTGATATTTGAGGTGCATCTTAATTTGGAGCACTACTAGAAATTCCACTTACCACCCGCGGCCTGTTTCATTGACGTGTGAGCAACGTTTCACTCAATTCAGATGGAGATTACGGGCCAATTCTAGAGGCATTTGCATCCCTAGGCAGTTGCTGGTGGTCATCATGTTTCATTACTGAAGAACCAAATCCGAAGTACGAGCGTATGGTTAGACGACTACATTTAACCTGGAAACTTGCATTATTACAGTGTTACTTGCTGTTGCAATTGCTGTTCACATTTATACTTGCCTGTACAATACAACGCCCTAGCAATCCATCCGGGTATTCAACTCAATCCACCGAGGTTTCACAGGGACGCGGAATTTGCTAATGGCTATCCAGTTATGAATGACTGCTCACCAGAACTCCAGTCGGTTCATGAAGTTGCAAACAAAAATTGTATGTCGCTGACCAGGAATCAACGCGGAAAGATCAAGGCAACCTAACAATGGTTTCTGAAAATGCTCGTGAAAAAACACCATTTCAAAGTAAACCTTATAAAGCGACATTTTGGACTATATAAATATATGCAGAAAGAAACTGGATCATCTGGGTTGACGTCCATCTCAAACTTAAGACGTTTGGTCACTGGTGTACGCAACTCATACTGAATGTTCGGTTAACTGACAGAGTATTCAATGACAAGGTCGGACGATACTACGAAAACGTTCTTTGTATTTCCCACCTCGTTCTTAAACGATGACTCATCTGTTGCAGGATACGCGTTGTCTACTTGGTACTGAATTGATAAAGGTGATTACGTGACCATCAAGGGTTTTATTAAGCAACCAGCGACGCACCTTAGGTAACGCTGTTTAGGACATGTAATCCGCATGACAGACGACCGTCTATCTCGCAGAGCTCATTTCGCCCAGCGCTTTGCTGAGTGGAAGCGACCTAGAGGTGGACGGTGTATGACGCGGCTACGAATTATGAAAACACCGACCAGTAAACTAATTTAGGTCGACAGATGCCACCTCCCTGGGTGGGAGCCCCGGGACTCAACTCACCCAATGGTTAATGACATCGGCGGAAACGATCCAATCGTGCAGTCAGTGGCGCCCATGCATCAAAGCTATCACCTTCAATGCGTAGCTACCCAGTTCCCGAACTAGTTAAACATGCTATCGTCTCCAAGGCTTGGCTGCATATCCCACACTCTCCCACTTCCTGGTGATCAAGACCGTAGCAGATGGTACCACTATGTCTATGATACACGGTTTATGGCTGATAAGTTGATTGATTGGATTGAAGCAACTAGCCATAATTTGTTATGGATTCTAGTCCAGTCACTTCATCCCGCATCTTGAGAGCTATCATTCTTCTTCCTGTTAGGTCCTTAGCAAGTGTTCATTCGAAACCACCAAAGTCTCGCTGGGATGCCCAGCGAGACTTATTCTGCTGCTATATGCTCTACACTGTTGATCAAAACTGCATACAAGCCAGCATGAAAACGGACTTTGGTTAAATCCCCGTGCAGGGATTTTGGCACCTATTTGGTTGCTTACTTTGTGGGACCGACTATGTTCTGGTTTTATTATATCACTCACAACATAACACGACAAACTTCAATTGGTCGTTCCAACACATAACACCAGGAAAAATTTGACTGTACTGTCAGTGACATATTTCTACCCACATTCACATCAGTGCAGAACAAAAAACAAGAAGGAAAAAATTAGTTATCGTTACTGTTGGGCAAGACAGTCGTTTTCCTTGGTGCTACAACCGATGTCAATGACTGAAACCTGATAAGTGGAAACTCAATGTTGACATGGGGTGATAGATCTACATTCGTCCACTTGGTCACATTAAATTGCCATTATGAGTTGTTGAGACTTTCCATCTAGAAGACCAGCTCCAGCTTTTTGGTGATTACGGGGCAGTTTTTAAGATAACGCTTGTTTCGCCCAAACCTCGTTGTAAATTTAGTTTTTCTACATTCGAAAAGTACAGTCCGTCTTCGTTGCTGTGTAACAAAAGTTACTCGTACGCGATATAAGGTATCCGAGCACGGCAAACCAGTCTATTGCGCTCGATACTGAAACCTTCATTCTTTCGAGTATGAAAACAGCGATGGTTCAATCGCTGGCCTAGGCAACAAATAAGAGCTTCTCTAATGACGAAACATAGGTTACAAAGTAAGCAGAACCATGGAGATATCACTCAGAAAAGTCAATCCTGTCTCATTTCGGGATAAAGCCACTAATTGCTAGCCATTGCAGAACGTGTTAGGCACCAAAAGGTAGAATTTATCTAGCAACCGTCCAGAAGTTTCTTAAAACTTCTAGGCAGTCCAAATCTACAGCAGTTTGACGACTATACTCGTTTTCGCACTAATTTGGTTGTCATGACAGGTTCAACTGAATCCAAGCTTAATCTCCCGTTTGTGATGTTCGTCTTTGATTGAATGTGCTGCATAAAGGCCACCCTGTACTTCATTTGGGACAATGTTTGAGATATCGCAGGACATTGTCTGGCCGGAAATCAAAGCTCACAGGTTTGGTGGAAACTCGAGTACTGTGCCCATCCGATAAGCTCTAAGAAGGGCGAAACCGTCCGTGGACTTCTGAAGTTTCCAGGACATTTTCATACACATTTTTTTCAAAGCACAGACATTTGCCCGTCGCCGTGATCTACTCCAAGCCCTTACAATGCACTGATGATGTCAACTCAACTAGTCATGAAACGTTCGCAATCGAGTTGCCCAGCTCAGCAAATAAACCAACAACCATTTACGCTACTTAAATCACCAATATCCACTTCACAATAGTCGTTGTTTGGTTATCAGTCCCATCTTGCCTGTAAATCATGATTTTATACCATGTTATCATTTGTAGGCTGTCTGCTGATGTGTACTTTGCTTAATGCACAGTCATGTGTGCGTAGCAGGTCACCTATTGTTGTTTTATTTCGTTGTAGTTTTTTCGCTGTAAAGCAGGTAACTTCGCTCTGTGTGTATTGTTGCGTTGCTGAATTGCGAAAAACGGCAATCCTCGCCCACTGCACTCAAATCAGGTTTGCTGAAGGGAGTCAATTTAACATTTATGTGTGGGTATATACACATAATAAGATTAATGCTATTCACGAAACAGGTGACATGGGTGAAATAAGCAAATGACTAGGGGGAATATCATGATGTAAAGTTAGATTCAATTATAAGCTCCCATTGAAAAAACGGTCAACAAAACAAAATGCACCTGTGCAGACAAGACACCCGATAAATTTGATTTGATGACGGATACACCAGTCTCATATTCTCAGTGTTTTTGGGGGACCCTTTCTATTCCGACCTGATCCTGACATCAGCCTATCAGACCTAGCTAAGATATCCCGGGTTCGAGACTCCATGGAGTGCTGCTACTGATTCACAATAAGGATAAAGAAACTGCCCAGTGCATTCCGGCATTTCAGCATAGATTGGCTTCAACAACAACAGGGAGTTTCCATAAAAATTCCTGAATCTGCTCACACCATTACACGTCTATAAGCAGCTCAAATGGCGAATAAAATTCACCCAATAAGTGAGACTTTCACCTGAGAAGTCGTTACTCGAGAGGCCGGTCAACATGTACGGCAATGTGATGCGGAAGGCGTGATTGAAGGATGAGGGCTGTTGTATACCGTTTAAGTGCGACTTAATCACGCTGCTGATCACCAGCTCGTGGCCGAACGGTTAGATGTTCAAACTACTAGCTGGGAGTTCAATCAGTCGAAAAACGCTTGGAACCGATTGAGTAATCATCGTTTTCGGAAACGTTTAGTAAAAATCGGTCGATTCATTGCTGGGCAACGCTCCACTTTTGAGCAGCTTCCACGACCATCTCAATAGTTTAAATCCTCACATCAAGTTTAACACGGAGATAGAGTCCACCTCGGACACACTACCCTTCCTGGACTGTATGACACATGAGAACGGTGGAAAATTAACGACTGTCTACCAGAGACCAACAGACACAGGGGTTGTTTCAAACCACTAATCAGCACACCCGAATTCCGTGTACGCCAGTATTGTCTCATCGAATTTTAGTCCAGTCAGGGCGCTGTGCACAGAAGAGATCGACTGAACAGCAGTTCAAATCGAGATTGACAAGAGACTTCAAGAAATAGGATATCCAGTGAGTTTGATTAGGCGGCAATTAAGAAGGATATTGGCTCCGGTATGAGGACCCAGTAAGGAATGAACTGGAACAGCAATCATTCCATATAAAGCAGGAAAATTGGAGGTTATTCGAAGACTGAACTTTAAACTTAGCCAACTTTCGAGTAGCTTTCCAGAAGGGAAACAAACTCCGCTCAGTTTTAGTGAAATTGAAAGATCCCCTCCCTGTTAAAAGTACCAGCGGCTGTGTATACAAAAATAACTGCAAGGATTGCAGTAAGGTTTACATATGACAAACTGCCAGGCAATTGCACACCAGAATTGGTGAGCATAAAAGGAGGATAAAGAAACCGCCAAGGAATTCGGAAGCATACCAAACGCTGGTCAAAAACTCAGCGATGGCGGTACGTGCGCTAGACACAACAAATCTAATAGATCTGAAGAATGTGGAAATTTTAAAACGGGGAATGCGATTCACACCACAGCGGCTGTTGGCCGAGGCGGTGGAAATTACCGAGCATCACAACGTGAATAGAATAGAGGATATTGGGACTTGCTAGCGTATGGAAAGGGGTCTTAAGTAAGCCGAGTTGACACGTGACTGTGTGTAGTTGTCAATGCACGTAGAATCATTAGGAAAAAACAGAGGGGTGGAACTATTAACCCGACCAAAGTTCACAGAATCCCTCTTCCCTACACAACTATCGTGGCACTAGCTGATCCACACAGATGTACGAAAAGTGCAAACGACGTTCAAGGGTGATCATCATGTTAACCGAACCGGAAGAACTAAACCCCAAGCTGGAACCAAATCCCCATAGGCTCAACACTTGTAGACCCACCCTAACACACAAAATCCCTCGACCGACACCTAACACAGATTTAACTTGAGTTGGCTGATAGGTTCTTCCGCCTTAAGTCTCGACCAACTTCGTAACCTAGTCACTTGACCTGACGAAGCTTTTGTGTCAAAAGTGAAACGTTGCCCAGCAATAAATCTACCGATTGTTGCCAAACTTCTCCAAAATACTAGTTGGGGGGTTTTTGATTCGCAACACGCTTTAGAGCACACATGAACTTGCATCCCACTCTGGTGTGACGATGGATACTACAGATGAACCAACGCCAGTAGTCTATGGTTTGTGGCCAAGCTCCGCCCCGCAGCTGATGGAAGGTGAAGCTTATTGCGGAAATTGTGGAGCCGTTTTGCAGTGTCCGTTTACTTTTGCGTACTAGTCAATACATATTCAGGAAAGTTCAAAAGGACGCGTGAGAATGTTCAGTTCTTAGAGACTATGTGCAAATGAGATGTTTACTTTCCTATCTAATGACTTGTAATGCCTTAGTTCGTGTTTGCTAACAAAATGACTTCGCAGCGAAGGACTTTCCTCCTTTCATCGGTAGTATTGTCGTCACCTATGAAATTGAAGGAATAAATATGCGTCTTTCTTTCTGGCCCCACGAACCGTGATCGTGTTTGTTACATACTTTTGCGCCGCGCACCACTGGTATTGTTGTGAGGAAGAAATGATCTGGTGATATCTGTTGGTTACGCAAATTTGCACGTCAGAAAGTAAAGGCAACACGTACTTATGGTGCATTTTAAAGACATTCCCTGAAAGTAAAAGATCCATCCAAAGTGGACAAATCAAGCCGGATTTATGGGGGAAGCTAAAAGACCCATGCATAAATCATTGATGGCACAAATCGATGCCGCTGAACTACGTATCCCAGGTAAACTTCATGTGCCTGTAGTGGCACGTAAATGAAATGGAAATACTAGTGACGATATTTTTAGCTCTCAGTCCCAAGTGCCAGTTACGATACTTTTGTCTACGCCAACCCGAAATGAGAAACGACGAACATCCTCGAAGAACAGTCTGGTTGAATCGTTCTATCGTAATGCAGCAGTGATCGGTGTAAGTTAATTAAGACAAATTTACACATGCACCAATTGTAACTGTAAGGGCCAGAACATTGTGCTTATCCGAGGGCTTCTCATTCCCGAGTCGACACCATCAGCCCAGCTTTACTTTATAACTAATTTCAGATTCCATTTATCAGGTGCACAATTCAACCCTTATCGTCGTTAAACAGCGTTTTGTTGGACTCGGTATTTAAAGCTGGTTAATTTCAATAAAAACTAAGTTGAACATTTGTTCTTCCTTCAATTTAAACATAAAACTCACTTGCTTTCATCGAGCCCTTCAGAACTCTCCGCCACGTATTAATCTGTGGTGTGTTTCATCCGACAGCCAGATCCGAGCATCTTCGGCCAACAATTTTAGCCAAGTCGAATTATGACTGACGCCGTTGCAAACGTACTAATGAATTTATCACTCGGATAAACATCTGCCAGCGGAATTCATCTTAACCTTGGGGTCATTTGGGTTCAGACCAGAGTAACCTCAACACAGACACAACGTTCATAACTCATTCCTAAATCTCCTCACACAAACAACAGAGTATAAATTTGTACAATTTTGACCACAGACAGGAAAAATTAATGATTCGAATGAGTGGCAAATTTTTTGGATAGCCATTTAGAAGGACGAAAAATTAAAAGTAAGCTTGAGATCACTAGCTTCTATGTGATCACTGCACTTAGTTCTGACAGCCTCATCAGATATCCGGAAAGGGAACCGGTGTACGGTTTGTATATTCGACCGGAGTTGAGCGGAGACAGGCAGATCTTCAGAGTCCAATATTATCTATGGCCGTCATTTAAGAACATTCCTTTATGTTAACCCACCACACCACAAAATGCAAGATTACCTCTGAAGAAGTTGAAAAAATTGCAACCATGAAAACGAGAAATTTGATTCAACCGTTTAGCTGCTTAAATGTCATCAGTAGTTGTTGCTGGTCTTTCCGTCGTGCTTGGCAGCTGGACTGCAAATGTCTCATCACCAATTAAGGTGACATTGCCAGTGCAGGGTTGACTGGATGTGATTAGTGTGTGTGAGAGAGAGAGTAGTGTGCTTTGGCAATGCATAAATAATTTCCATGGTGTTTTGATCCCATTGTTGCTCGCTATGAAACTGCGTCGATGTACCTCGGAAAGACGTCCTTAGACGCATTACAGGCGCATCACATAAAGTTTTCAGTTGGTGATCGGATTTTCAAAGCGCATTCGAGAAACAGTCAGCATTAGCTGCAAAGTCAACTTCGCCAGGTACACAAAAATGCTTGCATTTCTGAATACGAAGATCGGAGAAGCACCAAACATTTAAATTCAGGTGAATTGCCAAAAACTTGAAACGTTCACACGATAGTAAATCTGTCCATTATCTGAAAACCTAAGATTCGTTTCTCAATTCAGTTTCTTTTCAGATGATTGAATGATGCTAAGGTTAGCGCCAAAAAAACATAGATGATGTCTATCAGAGTAGCGGTACTCGAAGAGCAGTGGCAGCTGGCACCTAACTTGAAGCCTAAAACCAATGGGTGATGAATTTAACGGAGAAAATCAAATTTTGGTCAGAAGGTGACAGGCTACGGATTGTTTGTTTTGAACGTACATGGCACATCCCTGCGTAAAACTTTTTCTCCAGTAATCCACGGTCATTTTCATTAATTTTTTGTGCCAGTCATAGATCTGTGTTGACTTCCAACAAAAATCACATGGTGGGAGAAATTTTGGCATGTGAATTTCCGAATCAGATGTTATATTCCTTCAGTTAGTCACCAAATTTTTCCGGTCAGTTTGTAACACCAAAAGGCGTCGGTGGTAATAATAAATACAGATATGACAGGATATTAGCAAACGGCACCCGGGTAGGCCAAAGAGTGTAGGTTACATTTGGTTAAGAATAGACATAAGAACAAAAGTTAAGGTGGATGGCTGGGCATTAAGAATAACTTGGGTGCCGGTAACCTAGAAGAGGACACGTAAGGGTTGAGATATTTTAGACCTAGGAAATCAAAAGATTTCAAATAACCTTACCCATAAAGCTGATGATGTCTTCTACATATACGTGCCCATCTCCCACTTCTGCACTTAGCACTCTCCACATTGCCGGTTGGTACAGTTACTCCTACACAATTACAGTTAACAGTTGAACTGTCCCGGTTTTTGTTATTATGTGGAAAAATGCAGGTTAGGAAAAGGAAGAGAAAATTTACGGTATTCCGAGGCAAATCTCTGGGCTGAAGTACATAATAGCCCTGACATGTTATACATCAGCGAAGTCTATTCAAATGTGCACACTGTCCAGCGTAAGAAGACGCAAGCACCTTTTACGTAGCGATGTTTTAGAATAAACAGACAGATATCGACCCCGCCATTTTCAGCGATCAGCCGACCCAGTGGTTAATGGGTAGTGTATTTCATCAGCAAATGCTCGCACCCAAGTATTCTTACCAAAAACACAGACCAAAAGAGCGTGTGATTTAACGATAATCTCTTCGGACGGGAAGTCTTCAAGGACAGAGACTTCCTGAAGTGAACTACGAAGGAAAGGTTGCGCTGAAATATAGTGTCATCACATACTTTTCGCATCTATTGTTGACCTTCTCATGTTGGAGCTTTTGAAAATGCTACTTCCAAAAGCTGCTTACTGAGTTTCAATCGACTTTTCATGGATATTTTAAAAAATTGCCCCGCCAGCTGGTCGAGATGGTGTGACCCTATCCTCACTTCACATATCGTACTACGTAGCAAGGATAATCATGGTAGTATGTGCGGGCTCTCTGGCTTATCGGTTTCATGTGCTGCACCACTTATGATCAGTGTATGACAAAAGGACACAATTAAATTTGATGTCCACTTGAAAAGCACTTCCATAATTATCACCGAAAAACCTGTGAGGAAACAAATAACGCAAGAACTTTTATTAGATTGACGGATTTTGCTGAACAAGTGAGTCTTACGTTTGTGTTGTCTTGCCTCACAGGAATGTTCTTCTGTGTGACAGCGCGTAAGAACTGCTTTGCTTCCATTGCCGTCAAAGTCAAAGTTATCAGCCAGGATGCGAGTGTTTTTTTGCAAGCGACAGCTTAGTTTGTCACGACCATGTTTCGTTTGACGTCAGGTGTGTCATCTACATTATGTTAATTTGAGGTCAGTTTCAGACGCGCACATACCCAGGTACTATTTATACAGTTGCCAGACAGTCGGCACATCTTTAGAAAGGAACTTCCACACTGCGAAAAGTCCGCACGACCTGCTCGGCGGCTAATTTCAGGAGTGTCGATATCTTATATTGTTGCTGATAGACCAATTACTTCTACGTCGACTGTAGTAGGTGGAACTGACAGTCGTATTTTCCTGAGTGGGTAAAATGTCGAACAAGGATACACGAAATTCAGCTGAAACAAGTAAGTAAAAGCCGTCTAACCGCTGTTATCTAAATTAAGATGATGCCGAATCTGTTATCGTGGATGAAGTAGAATGTAATGATTCAGATACCACCTACTGCGTGGAGAACTTTAATTACCAGGTGTTTAGCGGCACAACTGCTTCGGTTCCACCCTTGACCAAGTTACAGAAGGGCAACTACTCTTTCAAAAGTCCCGGGTTGACTGTCAGGCAACTTTCCCACAAACTCCGGTCAATAAACTGGAATACAACTAAGGAGCAGTTTTCCATGAAGAACAACTCCCCGATGCAGCTGATACTTCTAGTACTTGTGATTATCCTGTTTTCCGTTATTTTAACCTTGCTAATCTTGACTCGGAAAAGCCTGGATCTCGAACGTCGGCTTCGTACGCACCAGTGTAAGTCGTACCGTTGTCTCAACGCCGCTGGTCTACTGTATGAAAAATTGAACAAGTCTGTCTCACCATGCGACAATTTTTATCAGTATGCTTGTGGGCAACATTTTCAACCACATCATTCCACCACGCAGCAGGATACGCCAAACGCCCAGGGAGGTCAAGCGTATCAGTCAAGTTTCAACCGTGGAGCTGTAATGTATCTCAATAAGGAAAAGGCTGGAAAACTGCTGCGAGTTCATCGACCGGCCATCGATCATCTGACCCAGATAAACATACATGCCATTATCTCTGGTATGAACAACATCTACTCTACACAGTACACGAAACCCAATTCGGCCAAGTACAAAGTTTCTCAGTGGTATCAATCATGTACACACCGGACAATAAGAAATTGGCATGGAACTCGTACGTTCCTTTCAACGGCTGCGCCAGCACTTGGTGGAATTTGGCTTCTCGATAGGAATGCTACCAATGATACTGGAGCGACAGGAGCTACAAACGACTGGCCAACTAGGTTCTTTTGGAGTACTACTCTCACCAAGGACATACCAATGAAAAGCGATTGGTCATGGATGGAATCTGTTAAGAAACTACAAGCGGTACTTCATGTACCTGCCTTTGTAGACCTCAGCGTGCGGTCTGATCAACAATCCATGCCAATAGTCTATGTAAGTGCACTGGTTTTTCGATAGCCAAACGTTTAATTCAAGTGAATGATGCAGGCTAAATGACAAAATGAGTGATGACTAAACCATAATTGCTTGTGCATCGGAAGTATGCTGCCTATCCGGTTTGATAGCTTGCCGTGAAACTGTTAACGTGAGAAATGAATAGCAATATCTTTAACCCAACCATGTGAGTTCAGTCAGTACACTGTTACATGAAGTGCACTTTAATTTTACGTCTTTTAACATAAAACTGGTGGGAAACAGAAAACAGTGACAAAGACAGGATTAGCACCATCCTCTTCCATTTCAGCTTAATTATGAGACCAAAAATTGTATGAACAGGTTTTTTGACGCAATCAGTAATAGTATATAATAACGCTCATAAGCATACACAATCAAATCTCCCTTTATGATCCCTCTCTTGAGATATTAGCTTTGGAAAACGCAACGTTTAAAACAGTTGAACTGATCCCTAGTGAAAGGTTGTTGGTCTGTATGATGTGCCAATAAAAGTTATTGTTATTCTTATTTGTCTACTGTTGTATTATTAAGTCCATATGGTCCAACTTGAAAACTTCGTAGAGACACGTGCCAAATGGGTTTGTTCTACACACAAGAATGAACAATAAACCCACCTAAAAACTTGTTTTTCAAGTCAAAGATCTATCTTTAGCGTAAAATTGAGAAACCAATCAACGATGCACTTCACTGCAAAAGATATATTACCTCAGGCTATATCAACCAAGAGTTCAAAAATGAATGAATTTGTTAGCAAATCATCTTCATATTCTGACTTTGAGAGATTCCAACCTATAATTCATTATGTTTGTTTTCACTGAAATATTTCGCTGATTTAAAAGTTCATTTTGGGATGAAAGAAACCGCCGGTTTTTTCTGTTTGTTACAACAGTTTGCTACTTGGTTGTGCGAGATAATTCAGCAATGATCTGGCAGTAATATTCTGACGAAGTTTCGCTGAAATTCAGTCGGCATAGATTCTGTAACTGCCCTTGATTCATAGTTTACCCAAGTGCAGAAAGATAGATAGAAATTTGCCGTATAGAAATAGAAATTTTCTTATATTTCTCACGTTTGTTTTCGATCTTAAAGAATCATCCGCCTGCGGCGTCACGGTATGCTGTCACTTTGCATTTATTGCAGAACAGTAATGAGAATGGGAGTCAGTTTACCTACCTCTTTACAGGTTTCCATCGAAGTAGCCATGTAAGGAATATTTCAGTTGTTAGAGATACTTCTGTTTAGAGTTTACACAGGCAGTTTAATTAGTAAGTTCTAGTAGAAAATTTCAACAATCTTTGATTTGCTCTGATGGCTGTGCATCGCAATGGGGATTGTACAGAGGCCAAAAATGGACCTTTGGTTCACTAGAGCTCACAACGTTGGCTTGCGTAGACACATAGATCTTATGTGTTGCTAGCGCACACCTTACATTGAAGACACGGGTCAAAATGCAATACAATGCGTATTTGTGTCAAATGACACAGCTAGTTATTTTCATCAGGTTTCGTGGTATCTGAACACCCACCACAGCGATTCGAGACGGAATGTGTTGTAAAAGGGATGTATCCACAGACTTTGGGTCATTATGGTTCAAGAGGAAGACGCGGTGGATGAAATGAGTTTCCTTATTCAAAGTGAGCCATCCTTGTGATGTCGAGCAACTTTATCGAGTTCATAGATGTAGACCATGAAAAGTGCTTCCAGTCAATCGCTTTGACTTTAAGTTTCATGGTACTAAATGCTCTTGGTGTCGTTCAGAATAGTTAGATAAGTCCCTCATAGTGGAATCATCCACGGCCGATTAGAGAACATAACAAATGGCGATGATAAAGTCGATACGAATGAGATTAACTGTTATGGAGACAATGGTAAAATCAAAATCAAAATTGGGAATTCCCCAGTAAGTGCTTCTGAAACGTCGTAGTTTTAGAGAACATTCTTAGGAAAGTGCCAGTGACCAATGATTTGGTCAATCCGGAAATTCTTTAGCAAAAAAAGAGCGAACAGATTTCACCCAAATAACGAAGCCAATATGATGTCAAACGGTGAAATGCCTCTAAGCTAAAAATGGTCAGGTTTTAATGAGCTAAGTGAAATAAGAACAGTGCTTCGACATGATTACTGTAGTCATTCCAATCAAAGGTGTATATGTATATATCCCATAGCAGAACCAGCTGAGAAACTTAGAACTGTAGGTAAACAGGGAAGGATTTACAATCGAGACAGAATGTTGCTGAGTGACAAGTTGCTGAAATTAAGCGCACATCTAATTCTGCCTGGAGCAGGATGAAAGGTTATGTCAGAAGCAAACACTTAAGTCCAACGAGAAAAAAGAACAGTGGTTGATCCTGTGAAAACTAAGTTGGTGTTCGTGGGAGATTCCACGGAATCCCTGCGGAATATCTTGTTTGTATTATTTTTCATCTGAGTGCACTACATAAAGGCCGTCTTGTGTCGCAGCTGATACGCTATTCGGAATATTGCATTATATTTTATGGATGAAACACACAACTCTTCGACAGCTGTCCCAGAGAAGTAACCTCATGAGTAGTGTGTTTCGTCAACAAGACGGCGAGAAACCGTTGTCCATATGTGAATTTGTGTGCGTTGGATGTGACTTGCTTTCACGATCCTGAAGATGAAGTCCATCTGACCGCAACTCCTTTGGAATCGTTTTCCCTCGAACGTCTTATGGTCTCAGCGCGCGAGTGCTGTAAAGTTAGGAAGGTTTATTCCTGCCACCTAAAATGAGTAAAACCCACTGAAACACAGTGTGCGCAGTCTTCGCATAATTCGTCCTGCCAAATGGTTTTCGGGAGTTCTCAGGCCTATGAGGAAGCATCTGAATTCCTATAGCTTAAAGGCTAACTTCAACTCTGTTGAGTTGATGAACCAAACACCGATAGAGATTGGAGCATACAACTTGTTATGTTATTTCAAACTGTCGCCTACTAATAGAAGCTGTTTGTCTGTATATTCTACCGTTCATTTATTTGTAAGCAGCTTTCAGAAGGCGGCAAGTTGGACAAATATGCCGAGGACATGAAGCGTGACTGTCCGGGGACTTCCCGATCTACCCTCCCCCAGTTGTTATCGGTAGACGCAATTTGTAACTTCTATCTGCTAACTAGGTTGACGCATAGAAGGATTCATGTAGCATGTGCAGGTAAAAATTAGCATCTTTTGTAAATATACTTGCATGCATACATATGCTGAGGGCGTACATTCTATTACGTACACGAGTGGTGTGCAGTGTCTCCTGAACCGTATGACGGTGACTGTAAACTGACGCAGTTAGTACTGAGTCGTTTTGGCACTAGAACATTCACAACACCACTTTTAGATTCAACAGGCCGAGAAACGCCATGTGTTCAGTATGTATCTATATAGACCGGATGCACTTTCGATAGGTGGATCTGCTAGGTGGAAGAGCCCACAATGTTGTGCTAATGGAATTCGGATCACTCATGATAACAGACTTTCGGTTCAGTTTCTAGGATGAGTTAAATTTCTCCCCCCTCTTGAACGTTCCACATTTCGCCCCCGAAACTCTGACAGTTATCTACACCACCTAAACAGTGTATTATGGTTCTTAACTCCATATCGGACAACATCCCTCATTCCCCAATTCCTGCAAGGGTGACTGCCACGAAACAGAACACTAAATTAAGAGATGTGCTTAGTCCTTATCACAATCAAACTCCTTACCGTGGGAACGCAGCTTGGCGCGATGAAATTTTAACGATAATAAGTCATATCTCCTTGCTGTGAGCTAAATCGTACGCATTAATGGCGACGCCCGAAAGGGGACAATCTAGTAATAAAGATAGGGACGAATACTTCTTGTTAACTCTGACCAATCCAAATTCTGAGGACTTCTCAACTTACTCCATCTAAATATCCCGACATTAACGTGCCTAATGACTACTAGATAATAAGGATTTGTCTTTGCAAGCTCGATTAATCCGAACAGGGCTGAAAAACCTTTTTAATTGTGCGCCAGAAAATCACTTTGGCATTCTCTTTTAGGATCTAGAATGACACAGAATTAATCAGAAATCGATAACTTCTAGTTCCATTGTCTTGTGCAATTCACGAACGAGTGCACCGACTTTTTAATGAGGGTGCACTGTTTTATGGCACCATGTAGGGCGTAAAAAGTTGATGATGAGTGCGAGTAATGTGCCTGGAATTTAAGCCACATCAAGGGTCGCTGGAGTGTAAGTTACTGTTGTCATTCCGAACCTAGGAATTGTTTCCAGCTGAGCAATACAGGAAACTTTGCGGTTATGGGACTTCAACCACTTGAGGCCCAAGAACATTTGTTTGCATAAATTAAGGTTTGGACAAAATTAACAAACATTGGACAAGTACGGTTGCCACCTGGATAATTTCAGATCTCAGTGCCAGTTCGAACTCGAGTTCAAGCATGCTATTTCTAATACAGACTTCCAAGGATCGATCAGATATTCTTCATTCTTGTATTCGGAAACGAACCAAGCTCTTTGGCTATTTCTCAGCAAGCAGAGGGAAAGATTAGAGTCTTTTGTCTATTTCTTGTGAATAAACTGAGAACAGTCAATAGCTCGCGAGTGAGCCTCCGTTGTTTCTTTCTAGGATGTTGTGCATGCCAAGAGTTAGCTCATTGGATCTCTTAGAATATCGAGATGAACATATATACGTGAACCGACGGGTCAGTCGAGGAGAGTCCTCGGTAATGGTTCAAGTATTTTCCTTTGTAGAAACTTGTAATCCAAGTTGGGTCGCGTGGAAACCTGGTTAGACATTACCACACCCCCGACAATGAAGACGCTGATGATCCATGAGCTCTAGGTAACTAGAGGATGGCTCCCTACGGATTTCTCCCTTTTAAAGCTAATTCGACAAATGTAGTCTCAAGGTTAAGATCATTCTTATTTCCTCCGTGAATATCAAGTTGGATGGATGCATAACTAACCGGTCCTTCTTTAGTCAAGTTGTTGTTAACAGGAGACTCCGTGAAACTTAGCTGAACCGCTTGTTTGCCCTATTATTGAATCGAGTGCCTTGTACAAATCCGACGGTGTTTCACCTGGGAAGATATCCAAGACAATGTGGTATATTCTGCTGTTAACACTGTCTCGTTTTGAACCATAGTGTTCATCTCCACAGACTGCGGTAGTGCTAATCAAAGAGAGAAGCAGGAACTATCTGAAAGGATCTCTGCAGGATATGCGGTAGAATCATACTTAAACCTGGAGGCTTTTCGGGGAACTTGTTTTGAACCGTTTGAATTGTACATCCACTTAGTTGGTCTACAGACGAATTAAGAGTTCACTGGATAGGATAGAAATTATTTCGTATATAGAGTGTCAGATTCAGTATAGGTGTTAATTTCTGCATGAAAAATGAGTCATTCCGCCACAGTTCAAACGTGCGTCTTCTCTCCCTTCTAGTTCACACCCGACTGGACTGCTTGGCTGGCTGGAAGATACTACTCGTATGTGAGTTAAACATCGTTTATTTGCTTCCCTCTGGCTCCTGAATCATATTCATGTAACTTAAAATTTTGTAGTCATGACTTCAACATAGCCTTTCAATCCCTTGGTTAACTTTTACACATTGGTAGCCCAAGGTTGAATTTTGAACTATTTTGCTAAACACTAGCTGGCATAGAATACGCTGTCAATATAACATGGGGGTATGAACAGCTGTTTAGTTTATGTTGTTGCCTCTCTGTTTGCTAAATTTCTAAGACCAATACAAAGAAAAAATATCTGCCTTCTCATGTGACACAACAAACAATTTGATTGAGTCTACCATATTACGTGTAGCGTTAGGAAAATCACATTTCTCTGTTTATCGGAGACAAACTGTATTTTGGGTTTGAAGACTACTTATGGCCACAAAAGTCATGTATGTCTGAGACTGCTGTGACTATAAAACACATGAGCTACTCCTAAAAAAAGAGGCCCATTTATTCGAGTTTTGATTATATGAGGATTTGAAGATTGCGTTGTTTTCTTACCCGGTCAAATGGCTGCTTTCATGAACTCGTGCTGCACTCCACTTGGAGACAAATGAAAACCGAAGTAATTCTCGGCTCAACACTCAATTCATCTTTTTCCGAAAAAAATTTCGTCATTCGGTAACTAAGTCGTCCGATTCACTGAATAAAATTCCTTTTGAGTATTCTTGCCTCATTTGAACAGCATGACGCAAATAGACAATATGGGCCCATGGAGCTTCTCTGACAGCAAAATCTTTCACACTTGAGGTCATCCTATTACCGGTTGTGAGTGCATCTTTAGTGCCTTCAACATATTTCTCAGCCTCTGGAACTCCAGTGAGTACTTTTTTAACTATGTACAAGCGAACAAGGAGCACCTGCGTGTCATGCCACATAAGGCTTCACATCACTCGCGTAGCTTGTCGGCCCTAAGTGGATTGTACACGAGCTCCACAACTGATTTCAGCCCGTGAGGGAATGTCATGAAACTTTTCCAGTGAAACGGACAGATTGAGCCTGTATAAGATAAAGTGCAACAACTGTTGTGTTGTGCAGGCAGTAGGCCAAATATCCAATTCGCTTTTGTCTTTCTCTTCACAATCGGCCTCTCAGTTATCGCAGGAATATACCCACAGATATAGTACATTTGATTTGTACACTTGACACCAAGCCTAGAATGGATCATGATATCTATCAAACCCCCAAATTATTTAAGTCTGGTCATAACCGAGGTGCAGCCCGAGAAAGCTTTACATGCCTCTGAATTTTCTTGACGTGACCGTTTTTAACAAACCTTTAGTCAATCTCTTTAGGAACACTTGCAGTGCGGTCAATAGCGCGGCCTTATTTGGTTTGTCATCACGTGTTTACCAATTCCACTTACGCTGACTTTCGAGCGGGACCACATTATTCTTCCTTGGGTTTTTCAATTAAGAGCTACCATATTCCAGCAGCGAAACACGCCGTTAGCCCTCATCTCGCCACCTTTCGCCTGACATGAGTCCCCATAGAATACTATTTGTAGTGTCTGATAGACTGCTTTCACCTTGCATTTCCTCTCTATTCCCAGTATGAACAATACATAACGAGTATATTTCAACAGTTGGGTGTGGAAGCTGGCATTCCATATGGCGATACCGAATTCACGGAACGAGTCAAGCAAGCCATCAAGGATGTTGAACTGGTTGGCAAGCAGATGTATCAGGTTAGTAACCTTGCAACCATTAGCTGTGTCCCATGAACATACACAGCTTGAGCTCGAGATGGTACAGTGGTTAAGGCAAGAACTTATTAACCGGAAGGCTCTGCTTTCGAACCCAACACCGGCATTTCGACTGCTTCCCTCTAGGCTGGCAGTATCTAAGTCCTCGTTCTTCCATCGGTGGCATGACAGCTAGGCACCAAAATGGTGGTGCAGCTGAAAGATTATTATTATTACACAGCTTACAACCGCAAACTTGCTTCTACACGAGTGGCTTCGGATTTTATTGACACGTGCTCTTTAATGGCGAACAATTTTGAATACGAAGAACTGGTTGTGGAGTCCAGGTCACGTGACTCGTACACGCGCCCTTCAAAATAATTGGGCTCACTCCTCCTTCATGTTCTCATTCATCTGATGTTTTCCAACACCCAGGCGATCCCAGGGTACTCAAGCAGCACAAGAACCAAACGCGTAGAACTCCAAGGAGGGCCAAATTAGGACAGCTGAACTAAACTTCAACTCCGCTTTTCCAAAAACCCAACATACTAAAACATAAGCACGGTTTTAAGGAACCAACAGCTTTTTGACCAGTATTGCTTAATGGGCCGTAACTTATCAAATCATCAGGTTATAAACGAAATTTTGTGTACGTTTTGACTCCATATATCTTGCCGATCTGTGACCTCCTTATCCAGAACAGCCATCCAACCAATATGCCCAAGTCTGCTGGTAAGCAATTCACTTGTGGCCAGCCGTGAATAAGCCTCTGATGACTTACAAAACTTCCCAGATTCTTGACTAAAATTTAGAACTGGTAGTTCAGCCATCTCTCAGTGGCAAACTCTCTAAAGCAGCTTCCCTCTACTAGCAACTGAAATGGGGTAGTTTTGTAGGAATCCTCTGGAAAACATCAAAGGCGGCCCCAAAGTTTGTAGCAACCTGCTTTAAAGGATTCATATGAAGGTCTAATGGAACAGGCAAAATGGAGGTTAATGATATTTCAATGAAATTTTTCGGAGAAACAGGGTGTCTACGATCACAGTTATGTTAGAGTCATCTTGCATGTCAAGCTGATAATTAAAAAGAGGTGCTCTCTCACTGAAACGGCGACCAAAGTGGTAGAAAAATGGATGGGTCTGACTTATTGGCACAAATTGTAAGGTACTGTAACCAATGTTTCTTCTGATGAAACGTTTGCAGGGTAATTACCAAGCTTGGTGAACAGATCAGCAGCCACCTGATCAGGAACTAATAGCAAAAGCGCAATGGTTTGTCAGTTTACCTGCGTGAGGCGTCCTGAAAATTTTTAATATATAAAATCTAGCGAGCCTTCCTCACTAGGGAAGTGAATCACCGGTGCGTACTACTGTGTCGTTGACGGTGACGAGGTGACATGCGTTCTCAAGAATCTGTAAATCATTTGAGGGTTCCATTTATATCAAAGGACATGTAACCTAACGTCGACCGGTCGTTCCAACCCGGTTGACCATGTGATTCACCTTAAGTAAATGTTTCCGTTTGAGTTAGTGTCACTGTAGGACAATGTATACGGAAAATGCGTACAGCAGAATATAACCGTTTGCGATGGCGACAATCCTTTGATCCCACGAGCAACAGTACGAACTAAAATCACACTATTAGCTGTGCTGACTAGTTTCACTGCCAAATTGGACCAATGAGGCCTAATCAAAATTATGTCACGCTGAACAATCACATCGGACTTTTTCGGGAACACTGTTGAAAAGGGCATAACTCTCAATCTGCGGATATGTATCTGATGCGTTATATCCTCAGTAGCGCGGTCCACTGGTAGTTTGAAGACTTGAACACAAAATGAAGTAATTTGTCTCTTATGCTTGACACTCCGAGTAGTTGCATTTTGCTTCACTCTATTTCGGCTTGGCGCTGACTTTTCCTTAGACGATAAAATGTAGCCAAGTGACGACAAAAAGACACACAGTAGAGTATTATGAGACGACTGATCGGAAAATATAATTAATGCATTATGGTACGGTTCAAAGCCCGAATTCAAAAGCGCAAGCGATCCTGCCCGAAAACGTCTCAGAAGACATCCAGTGGAATGGTGCTTTAATGGTGAATGACCACTGTGCGTTTATCAGTTAACAATACGGACATTTCATTTTGGTGTGCCTAACTTCAGTCGGTAACCTGAAAATGAGGTAGCATGCATCTACCCCCCTACGAATCATGATTTTGTGATTGGCTTCATTCCCCGACATAATGAAGATTTCAGATGGGATATGAATGGAGACCAATAAAATACGTAATAATTAGCCAATCCAACAAGGCAGACCACCCTAACTAGCCAAAAATCATGTTCTTTCGGAATGAACGAAAAGTCAGAAACCACTGCCAGTAAAAACGCTCAGCGTCAGGTTCGAAATTTTATCGATGGCCAGCCACCAACAACTAGTCCTGAGATTATTCAACAGTAAGCACCCATGTTAAATGTGACATATTTACCTCACCTACATCCTCGAAAGCCAGCCCTTTCTCCGTCAGCAGCGCAAGCAACAAAAAAATTTTCCATCCATAGTCAGCGTGACAAACAATTACTTGCAGCAAAAGAACGCCAATATCCCAGATCGTTTTGCGTTACTTAGGACAACTACAATTAGCCCTTGTTACTTGAAGCTTATCAGTACGTAGTTGGAAGAGGGGGACGCAGATAATCCTACGTCTTCATCGATGGAGCAGCAAACATATGATTTCATAAAAGTGGACGAAATCTGCACTGAAAAATAAAATCCACATATGAATCACTGAAACCATTGCTTTCATAAAAAGGTTATTTTTATGCATTTGATGATGCCACTTTGACTGCAGGAGCATACTGTCGATCAATTTTCTCTCTTCTGTATGACCTGATTGAGGTAATTGAGGCACTGCGCTTCTTAACTTGAGGAATGGTTCTATTAACTGTGGTTGCCTGTTTAAACTACAGAGCTGTGCAAAACTACCACAGATATTGGAGATTGGTGATGCCACCCTAGGTGTGCATTTGACTAAAAATAAACGTCAAGGATATTCCATGTGTACTAATAGACTCCCTGATCAGAAAGATGACATCTGCGCGTATCCGTCAAAGTAACAAAGAAAATGACTGTAGTTCTAGAAGTACTTAATTCATACCAGACACCCTTTTCTACTATTTTTCTCACCTTTAGATAAAAGTTATTCATTTGGGTGTCTTATGAAGAGTTAAACCACAGTTAAACATTACCAGTGAAGATTAAGAAAGGGTGTAGAAGCAGTCTGTAGACCTACAGATTCGCAATGATTGTTTTTCACAACCCTCCATCAGCTGCAGAATTTTTCCCTTTGCATTGCAATAATCACAGTCAGCTCACATTCGTTTTGATGTGAAATAGAAACAGTGAGTTCAGTGTTTCCTCCCTAGATTATCCAAAATGCCAAAACCAAAGAACGCGAAAGTGTCACTCTAGGTCAACTCAGTGAAATCGGCTCGACGTTCGACTGGAAAGGACTGCTGACGTACTACTTCAATGAAGTTGGCGTTAGTTTCGATGACAACTATCGTGTCTATTCTCGATCGGTGAAATATATGAAAAAGGTACCAAAAATGATTGCGGACTTTCAGAAGAACTATTCCCAAGCAGTATTCAACAGGTAAGCTGAGCGTATTTTCATGTCTGTGTGCACATGGTATGATTATTAATTAATATATTAATATGTGTTCGGGAAAATTAGCTAGGCAAATTCATTGTGACTTCTATACTAGCCAGTGCGTAACTAGTTACCGATTGTGTTGACTAGCTTCCACGGAAATTCCTGCCTTAATCTACAGACCTCAGACCATGAAGTGTGTAACGCAGTAGCCGAAAAGTTTACTCGTGTTATCCAATTTGACCAAATACCTCACAGTCAACTCAACCCATTTAGATGTGTGACCAAAGATGGTAGACATGTTTGTGTATTCATGTACCCTAAGAACGCACTGATGATGTCACCTTGAAATCAAATTGCCCAGCTCAGCGTACAAACCATCTACGCTGCCTAAGCTACCAACATTCTCCTCTATAAAAAAACAATAGTTCTACTATGCTTTTGTTTGCAAAGAATTTTGGCAGTGCTTGTGGTGCCCATCATCACAGTCGCCTCCCCTGTACTTCAAAACAGAAGTCTGGCCAATTTTTTCCACTTGTGAATTTCCGCCCCTTTTTGGATTCCTATCTGCTGAAGGTCCTACAGATATCTAGCACACCCTTCTTTATTTTACTATCTAACTGAAACCTTGTGTGGTTCCACCCAATTTGTCTAGAATTATGAATAACTACATGCTGTGGAACACGCTTGATAGTTATGCGTGGCACCTGTCCTATGAGATGGCCTCGATTCAGAACAAACACTACTTCGAGATGGACTCGGATTTAGAAACCGACTGCTTCCTATTCACCCACCAACTGTTTAGCACTGTTCTGGGCGCCATCTTCGTGGAAAATCATTTACATGACGAGGCAGTCAACCATGTGAGTGCCACGTTTTCATCTTTGTGTATGTTTGCACGTGTGATATGAATAATTTCAGACAGCACCGGACAGACTGTACCAAAAAGAACAGGCGAACAGAAAGTGTCTAACAAAACGTCTTGGTTAATTATTCAAAACGTACGCGGGAGGAGTAGGCTTCTGTCAGATCAACCGTATTCATTGCAATCCTACAGTATGCAGGATTGACCAAGACATGTAAAAAAGGAATGGTCGAGACGGAACAAGACGGATGAGAGAAGCATGCTTTACCACGGTTTCGATGCCATGATCATGTAAGAGAAAATAAGCTTTATAGCAGGTATATGACCCGGAATAAAATGGCGTGGAAAAGTTATTTGTTCTAGAGTTGACAGGAAGAAGGATAGGCAACAGTACCTTGCACCTTATCAGACGTATAACCGTTTTAATAAACCGTGGTTGTGTCAATATCAGGATGCATTATGGGAGAACAAATAATGGCTTGGGGAGACTTTACTGATGAAGGTTCCGTACTAATATTAGAGGATAAAGGAAGGTTTATAACTCTTTTCTCGCGTTTGTTGTCCCTCTCAAAGCGAAAAGAATGGAAGATCAGAATGTTGGAAAAAACTCAAGAAAAGACTTCATCCGTAGTTTCCTCCAAACTGGCCACCTGGAGAAAAGGCCAACCATACTTCTAGTTGATCTAATATGACCAACTGAAGTAATAAATTTTCATTCAAATGAGGTCACATCTCATGGGAAACCGATTGCAGTCAGTTGCCTGGGGTGCCTCCATCGGAAAGAGCAGTAGTGCCACGATCGAAAGGTTCAATCATTATTAACCGTCGACGAAAGCCAAGCTGAACTCCATCTTCAAGCGATGAAAAGGTGAAGCTGTTGGATGGAAAACGATTGCGGACGAAGCAGAGCCAACAGATGGCGGAAAGTGTATCCGCTGGGCTTGATGACATAAGACATAGGGCCAGTAACAATCCAGTGACCTCTCATGAAACAAATACATTAAACTTACTTCCTTGGCTTTCCCAACTGGTTTGCCTTATTTCCAGCACTCTTCTCAACCTTCAATGGCGCGTGAATCTTCTTTGTATGGTCTAGCAACTCTCGTGCATTTTGGCAGGTAAAATTTTGACGTACAAACAAGAAACTATCCTGAAAGCTGCTAGAAGCGCATAGTCACGGTCTTATTATTCTCACTGCAAATGAACGTCGCTTCAAAGCCAAACAAAGGCAACCCATTTTGAACCAAAAATTTAACTCGCTAGAAATCAGCCACTGATGTATTCAATGCAGGCAGGACGGACTGACAAAGAGAACGGTAGCAAAACAACATGAGTTTCAGGTCACTTCAGACAGATAATGGACAACGGCACAATAACCCGGCTCTTTTGTTATGGATTACACTCAAATATATGGTTGTATTACCATTTGGAGTAAGCAGGATTATCATCATATTGCTTGAGTTAGCTCCACCATTTTATGATAAAAGTTGTTTTCCCAAATTCGTGTTCACAGTTTCCAACAGCTTAGAAGTTCCGCTTGTTTCAGCTGCCAAAATACTCCTTGAATAGAGTTAGTTCTGATGAGAAGACCATTTGAAGAGACAAACCAAAAATCGTTTTTTCTGAAAGAAGATACTTTCTAAAGACAGCACCTGGGTAAAAAGAGGTCTTTAGGGAACAGACGAAAGCATTCTGCTTTGAGGACTAGTCTTTAGTCGTCGGCATTATCTCTGGAGATGACAAATATACGTTCATCAAATTTACAGGCAATTTTTCAACAATCTGGTGGTGAATACTTGTTCAGTCCCTTTATATAGACGTCAGTCACATTTTGTTTTGCAGCGTTTCACAGTAGGTTGTGGCTGATAAGAGTCTGGTACGCAGACAAACAGGTTGTGATACATTCTTGTTTGTTGTAACACCCAGAAAGCGCTGACCAGTTTTTGGAGCCTGAACAGATTTATCTATGTTTCTTTTTCTAATGCCGAACTCCGCGACTATTGTAACTTACTAAGACCAACAATAGGACGGAACCCTCCTTCATCACTGCTGCTTCGACCGTCTGGTGTAGACTTCGTCGATACAAGCCCTAACGGCGATAGTCTGTACTTTTCACAGGTCACGAATTTTGGCAGGTGTGGAGTAGAGAACGGTGATTTTTGAAATCGGGATGAACTAGTCGTTTGCCTGGCAGTCCTAAAACTAAGTTAACTAAATACCGACCTATTCCAACTGACTTTTTGAACAATTTATTAGTTTGGACCCTAATTCACTGCTTCGTTCCCGAAGGTAGACAGTATTTTCAAGAGAACGAATTTTGGGACGCATTGGAATTTAGGCGGAACTTGAACCTTGCACGGACACCCTGGCCTTCATTGTACCCACTTCTCGCCACAGTGTAAAAAAGGACTAAGGACAACTGTTGAGGTTCCTAAGTGAAGTTCCGGACGTGTGACGTGTCTTCTCTGCAGTGTAGCTGCTACACGTGTTCCGTAGTTGTCTGTGGAGACTTGTGGAGCTCTGTTGACTTCCTGTCCTGTGCGAGCGGCTGTTTGTGATTGGGCCGAGATGCGTGCCTATTTAGTGTGTGGAATTCGAAGAGAGGGGTGTCCATTCTTAATTGGTAGTTGCACGAACATGAATACAAGTTGACCTGATGTGGTTGAACGTCGTAAGCCTGGTGCGAGACGCAGGTGGTAGCCGCGTAAACAAAAATGGGTGGGAAATTGTAGTGTATATGTAAAGCATGATCTGGTGCGTGGCCACTACAGATCCCAAGTCTTTCTCCTTGAGGACCAGTGCAAGTGAACCAGAATATTGTCACTTTTTGAGCGGTTTTATGCCTTTTTAATATCGTGCCATCATATGCCTCCCTTTATTTCTGATGTTATATGAAAGCAAGGTTTGCCTCTGGTCAAGTCCGAAGCACCCAGTAATGCGTTGTTTACTGGATCAGTCCGGGCAGGAACCTGGCATAGCAATCGGGGACTAATACAGGAATACTAATACAGCTCCATTAGCAATGAGCTCATTCCACGTCGACTGAAACTTTCAAGTTGACCGCAGTAATGCAGCCAAGGCACGCGAGATCTTGAAACGTTTTGTCCATGATAGCGTTATATCTACTTCCTTTTCCTGGAAGCGGTGCAGAACAGTGATATGGCTTTCTACACAGAAAGATGTCTTGAAAGTATGGCACCAAGTAAAAAGAGGCCCTTGAACCTGAAAGGACTCCTCACGAAGACGGTTAGAGTTTCAACGGTCAGGTTACTTCCTGGAAACCTATTTTGTAATTTACAGTAGTTACAGATTGTACGTGGATTGACTTAAAGTGTATATTAGTCCATATACGAGTGACTTCGTAGTTGATCGAGGTCATTTTTCGACTCCAGAAGTATCGCAGTACACTTGTCATGTCCTCTCTTATGAAACAAAGGACCAAAAAATTTGGATGCATAATTCATTGAATGCCGAGCCAACGATGGCGTAGAGAAGAGCAAAAAATAATGGGTGTGCACTTGCGGCCACCGCTGTGGCGACTTTTGATATTCTGTCGACGTTTTGGTTACTTGAATGTTCTTACTTAGTGTGTATTCAAAAACCATTTCATATTTTGTACCTTTGCAGACCAAAGCCATGTTGAGTTACCTTAAGTCTACCGCAAGAGAACAGGTTGAACATACTAAGTGGATGGATCACGAAACGAAACGGAGACTTGAGAAAAGAGTAAGTTTACGGGCCGCTTGATGAGTTTCAGGTCTGAGAACTCTTGATGGAAAATGTTCTTTTGGAAATTACAATGATTAAACCCGTCAGGCAAATGCGTTGTTTATTCAACATTCTTCGCGTCTACTCATAAGTAAGCGAAACAAGCGACGTCACTTTACGTAAGTGGTGTGTCACGTAAGAGATAGTCTCTCTTCTCTGACCTGGTAAGGAAATATCTTGTTAACGCGACTTAGTTAGCACAAACGATAGAATGCAAGCCCATCAATCGCGGAGTGTTTGTTGGATTTTGAGTAACTTGATGTGGGATTTCGTGAAAAAGCAATCGGTTATAAAGGCTGTGGTGAACAGTCTCATAGAGCAGTAGACCACCACGAATAGGAAAAGCTACTGAAACGTTTATCCCCGACGAAGATAGCTGAATGTGGGTTATGATTCGTCTACTATTAGTTTCCAGCACATTCGACACAGTACTTAACTGTAAATCTCCGACACAATCTTAACCGTACAACTTAAGGGTTTTTCACTGCCTGCCAAGTGGCAGTTGATATTATCCCCACCTTAGTAAACACGTTAACTAAGACATCCAGCTGAGGAACACCTCTTTGTCACTCAGAATGCGTTGTGCATACGTAGATTCACGACCTGTCAATCACTTCGGAATAATGTGTAGAATAATGTGTAGACTTCATATGCATCAATCTACCGAAGGCAACATTTTTTTATCTAGCATTTGGTTTCCTTGAAACATGAATTTACACCTCGGATGTTTGGAGTAAAACATCAAATATCCCTTGAATATAATGATATTCACAATACCGAATTCGTGCTGAAGAAACTGATGGACCTGGCTGTTACCCGTAAGTACAGATTCCTGAAATCTGTTGAAGCTCAGGATTATAACAGAGGAACAAACTTTTATGGTTTTCTCAGTTGGATTTCACTGCGTCTCTTCAAGTGGATAGAGGAACTCCACTGATGCAATCGAGACAGCCATCGATGCAGTGCCACGGATTTGTGCATCCTTCCGTCTACACCAATCCGGTACCAGCTAAAAAGCTAAAAGGCTAGATCACGATTGGTAACATGGCTGCTGGTTCTGTTTACAGGGGCAGTTGCATATGAAGGATTAGGGTCAGAAATGAAGCAGACGTCAATCGTGAAGACCAGCTGTGAAGTTGAAATTGAACAGTGGATGCTAGGTTCACTCAGAGGCTTTCGCAATAGAACTGGGATGTGTTTCTATAGCATCACTCTACTTGAACTCCTGATTCTGCCAGCCTGTCTAACTTGTTCTAGTTTGGTTCGACTTCGCTGTAACTTTCGAGTAAGCTCGCCGTGACTTTTCAGTGAGAAATTCGCATCTCGCATTTGGGCAGATCTCTTGATGAACGAAATAGATCCGAAAATTATGACTCATCTGATTATTCCTGGGGCCGCTTTTTGCGTTATCAATTTGTTCACTGTTGGTAGTTGCATAGAGGGAGGTTCGCAGACTTTGCAGCCTATGGCACTCGATGACACTTCTTTGTTTCATTCTTCCTCCTATTGTGGTTGTGTCTGTTGCTCCGTAAACAATCATGCCATCTTATGGAAAAAGCTGGTAATGGTTCTGCCGATTTCAGGTGTCTTCCGGCCACTTAGGATGGATACCTCTGGTTAATGTAAATATTCAGCGAGAATTTTTGTTCCTGCAACTGAGATAGTCTATATTTCGGGGTTCACTTATCCGTATGACTTCCCAATTTTATTACGATATCATATTTCCAGCAAAAATGAATTCATTTGTCTACAATGTCCTTCCAGATTCCGTGAGTTAGTTCGCACCACAAATTTACGCCCTATCCGTTTATTGTTCCATTTCCTGTACCCTGTCGTAGACTTCTCATACCTCGCCGGTGTTCTTCGCTACGAAGATGAATATAGTGTTGTTGCCGTCACCTGTACCCACCACATTAAGGTGGTAGCAGTCTTAGAAAAGACCGTTCAAGTCCTCCCCTTGAAGACCGTACGAAACATTTCTCAGCATGGAGCACGGATATCCCAGAAAATAAAGAATTTGTCCTCTCCGCCTGTGCAACTCGCAGCCTTGTGACTATGCGTTCATTGAGCATGCCTGTGTTCAGTTCAAATGGGGTTCATGAGTAGTCAGAACCAACAACCTGTTTTCACTGACTAAGGGTTGAGGATCATAGAATGACAGGCCAAGGCGTTTTCTATACTCACCATCTCACTCCTTCCTATGTCATGCAAACTCACTGGACATCTTATTGATAGTATTGGAACTTTTCAGCACATTTATATCCACATGGTTTTCTGACACACCATAGTAAAACTATCTACATTTTACCGTATGTTCTCCAGCTTCTCATTAGCTTGTAGCAATTAAATAGTTAATCCGAATGCGGTGATTCGTTCACACTGGGAAAAATACTTAGACTAATTGCAGCAGCTCGTGATTCAAAAGCATCTTGAAACCGGTAGACCTCGTATGTTAAGTTCCACGAAATGAATTTTTCTGATATTTTATTTCAAGTTCCCATTATGCCCCTCTCTGATTACATTCTAGGTCTCATCTAGCCGACCCTTCCGTCTGTTTCTCCTAGAAGACTGATTTCGTTATTGTTGATGGTAATTTTTAAAGCAGTTTTACGCTTAATACTTCCGTTTTCCTCATGACAGATAGATGAAATGGAGATAAAATACACTGTGCCCGAAATCATGACCAATGACGTCAAACTGGATTATGCATACAGACGGGTTAGTTTCTGTACTTTTAGAATCTCTTGTAAAAAAATATCTGTCCTGGCTGTGCATGTCAAAATCCTGAGGCTTGCCTTTTGCAATTCTGATGCAATTTGAAAATTGTGAGTGACCCTCAGGTTCGTTAAGGTGTCTCTGATGAAGAGCCGTAGAACCTGGAAAGTGTTATAACTCAACTCATAAATCCCATTGCATTTTAATGCAGATCTACTTCATTTTCATCTCAAAAAGAGGACGATTTAGTTATGACGTAGGAACTTAGGGATCTACTTCCCAGTTTTCACAAGAAACTGTTCTAGGGAGTAGCTGTTTTTAACGTTTTTGAAGGTTTTCAGTGAAATAGGCTGCAGATATTGCAATGGATAAGCGCCGAAAATATGATGACAGTAATAAAGCTGCTATCTTCTTGAAGAACGCAAATTCCCTCGTTTGAGGATGATACTTATATGAGTAAATAAATCCTCCTGGGAAAAAGACGTCTAAAATAGCTTTTTTAAGATGTTCACAAACTAAGAATTTATCCTGGCTTGTTCTGAAGGATCTCTTACTCATGAAGGAACACGTTTTATCTTGCCGGAACCAAGGAAAAAGTGTTGTTGCCAAACGCCTGGTTATATAGATCCCATACAATAAGTTTTGGAATGAATGCAAAAGCTCCTTAAGGCGCAAACGCACTTTTAAAAACTGCGGTGGGTACATTGCTGGTAGGCATACCAATTCTGTTAGCGGTAGATATGTTGGTGAAAATGAATATTGTGAATCCTCGCGTTTTAGCCTGTTCAACTATGACAACAAAAATCAACCTCTCAGCCTCTCACTAGCTGATCTGTATCCGGAGCTGTTCCCTTGCTTTAACTGTCCCTTCGTTAAGTACTGATTGAACTTTGTACGTTGAAGACTCCCATTTTGCTTATTATCAAGTACGTTTCGTGCGTTTTACTAACCTTTACGTTGCCTTCCAAGGCAATAGGGTATCACTGAAAGTTATCAGATAACTACAGTTCTCAACCAGAAATTGAAGTAAACCACGCTCTTAGAGCCTGATAGATAAACGTTCCACCATTACATTGGCTGCATGTACCTGCTGGTACATTCAAGCGCTTCTTGAATGTCCATCAGTAATAACCTTTATCGAAAATCATCAGTGAAAACAAGCCAAATTCCAGTGTCATGCTTAGTCAGAACAATTCAGCTTCCGATTCACTGCAGCCAGTGAGCTACCTTATTGACAAGTCCATCAAAAACGTCCTAAAAGGGCCACTCCGGGTCAAGTAAGCTGTCGCGATCTCTCTTGGGATGAGTATGCATGGCACACGAGATTTCTGTTGTGTAGATACGCCTTACGTAATAGATATTTGTGAGAGCTCCACGGTTTTTTATGTGGCTACTGTGTAGTGAGATCAATTCTGCCCGCTTCTTATAGCT
The DNA here is from genome assembly GCA_004794785.1 of Opisthorchis felineus. Classification (NCBI taxonomy): domain Eukaryota; kingdom Metazoa; phylum Platyhelminthes; class Trematoda; order Opisthorchiida; family Opisthorchiidae; genus Opisthorchis; species Opisthorchis felineus. The sequence continues at coordinate 792,960 of SJOL01009247.1, read as the reverse complement.
CAAATCTTCATACATCTACATGGAAAATCTCCTATCATCAATTGCATACCTTCGGGCAATGTACAACCGCCTACTCGCAGGAATCGCTGATCCAGACGAAAACGACTGGCTTAGTGATAGGGTCAACGTGTACGATGCGAAGATTGGTATGCAGGTTGTGAAAGATCAACTCTACGTACCTCTTGGAGCAGTCCAACCTCCGGTCTATCATCATTCACTTCCGGCGACCCTGAACTTTGCTACTTTTGGATCAATGATTGCCACAGCCATGGCTCACTTGCTCGGTGAAATCGGTAAGTTGCCTGCTATAGCAAACAACTAGGAACAGTATCAGTAACCGCTTCTCAACTGCAGTGCATTCAGATTTAAATATGGCAAAAACTTAATTCACCAGCTAGAGGCTGAACTACAACAAAACTGGATACAGTCTGCACTCTAAATACCATCGCTCTTTTAACGTCATCCTAGCATCCTTCACCGGTTGAAGCCCGTAGTTATATTTTTCAACGTCTCCTGTTTAAACACCGCGCACTTGACATCTCTACTGAGATCGTTTTGCATTGGTAGTATCAAAAACAAGAATAAATCGGCTTCACCATAGCGGTGGCTGGGCCACGACGTTGTCTCGTGTTTTATTGTTCATTTTCATTCTGTCTGCTCTGATGTCATCATGTTTCCTCAAACAGGTGACGAAGATGATAATTACACCTTAGCCCCGTTATAGTGCTTTCACTCCTGTCAGAATAACGGTGCCAATAATAGAAAATGCAGGTGAAACTTGTTTGACTTACCTTCAGATCTTCCTTCTAAACTGCCAATAAACAACTTGGCTTATGGCTGAGAGGACTCCACTGGATTATGGACTATGAATAAACTTTGGGTACTGATGGGTACTTATGACAGGGGTTGAAGTAAAGCATACTTTCAAAGTATGAATTCCAGAGGGCGACAGCATCAGCAGAGGAAAAGGCTCCTGAATTTAAATCATTGGTCAAACACATCAATAGAGTATAATGGAAGCACGCAGATGAGTGACGTGAAAGCCACACTAAATCAAATCAAGAAGAATTTCGCTCACTACGGTTTGTATTTTTAACATAAAAAAACAACGCAATTTGGAAAAACATATGGAGACATTGATAAAGAAGGAGTGGACAATCTACAAAGCTGGATTCTGGCTGTTAAGTAAAATGGTCCTGTGAACCCGGTGTGGAGCCAAGTAGAAAAAGCATTAAAGTAGACAACAGCATATTTGTGGATTGATCAAGGTAATTCACATTGATATCTCCCTGCTAGATGCACCGTAGCCAATCACATATTCCGTTGATAAAAGAGCCGTTGAAGTATTCGGAAACCAATCAGATGGCCATTACCGTAGTTACTCTGAAGTTACCCACCACACTATCGAAGGTACAGCACTGTGCCAAGTAAATAAAACAGAGAAAAGTGCCACCAAAAGTAATAAGATGTTTACTAAAATATGCTGTGTGTGCAGAGGAATAATGCCGGACTTTCTCTTATTTTTGCGAGGAAAGATTTATCGATTGACACGTCAATCCACTCGCGCACATCGTGAATTTTTCAATGCCAGTGTTTACACAAACCGTGAACCGGACTCTGTAGATCAGTAGTGCGTCCCGCGCTGCCCAGTCATATACACTTAGGGATCGCTGGCGTCCTAATGCAAAAGAAGTCAAAAGATTTAACCCCAGAGTCAACCTGAATCGCGTGCGCAGAACTGACTTGATCCCGCCTTCAGCAGTATGTTTTCTAGAATACTGTCAGCTTTTCCTATACAGCCTTATATATTTCCAGCAAGAATTATATTCAGCTGAATGAAACGTAACAATAGATGGAAAAATTTGCTGAATGAAAGCCTGCATAAAAGCATTCTTGACGTGCGTTATGTCGCGTTAGGAGGGCAAACGCCATGCAGTATGCAGTGCAGCGTTCCATTTAAATTTAAAGTAGTAAAAAGAGTACTGTTCCTGTTGCAAAGAGGGTTATAGATATCAAAGACTATTTTTTTTCTAAACCTGCATCGTCCCCCGAATCGCCACCCTGATATTCGGCTGGTTCTAACTGCTTTTCATGAAAGTCCCACTAGAAATGTACATAGTCACTAATACACCAATGATATCTGCGGTTTAAGCCATGAAAAAACGGTTATCATCACCCTTCAGGTGACCAACATCGTGCGTAGAACCGCACTTTCAGTTCGTTTTCCAGCAGGAAACCAAAATATACCTACTGCAAACGATAGAGCAGCCCGCGACCTTCTCTTTAATTCATGGATGCTAAGTTACTGGTACAGTTGGACATCAACTTTATTCGGATTTGGTTGCCTACTATATGCTGTAGCACTATGAATATAGTACGTTTTAAAAATTTGCCTCATGGCAGCGACGTAGTTCTGTAATCCATTTCTCTTCAGCTGCAAACCTCTGTTCATGGGCGATTTTATTCATCACTTGACAGATTGACTAGGCATAAAAAACGCCCCCCATAACCCAGGGTCATCTAGGAACTCCTAATCACGACGCATCTAGGGCGATTAAAGCACTCCTGGTGGTGACAAAACGTCTCACCATAAAATGATATATCTACTGTAAAAATAAGTGTGAAGCATACGTCCTTGTAATTCTTTGGAAACGTTGCCGTAATTTGTCATATATGAGCATGGTAAGCCAGAAAAAAGGAACTAGATCGCGTTCACTTTTAGTTTTTCATGTATGTAGTTGGTCTAATCTGCTTTTCCAACTTAACGCCACAGGCTCATACAAGCTCACCGAGAACTCGGAGTTAATCTGGTCTGAAAGGAGTTGGCAAGAATATCTCAAGCATTGGCAGTGCGTCAGGAATCAGATTGGCAATGAGACCCAGGCTTACTTGAACGCATCTTCGTGGGTAAGTTACAAGTTGACTTAGATTAGCCAGTCAGCATAACAATTGCGTAAGAACGTCGATTGCCTCATACGAATAAAAAGGTGCGTTTTTGCCCTACTTTTTGTACACTAAAAGATCTCACTGTTAGGCCTACCACTCATGAAGGATTTCTGTTCCTATGTGAAAGTAAGCAGTTCGTCCTCACTGAGCGGCATTAACGCCAGGACATTTCTACCCTCGAAATCTGGTCGTTTTCCAGGTCGCCCAGTAAAACATTATGGAACACGAATTTTTGAATGCCACGCGCAACAGGAATGGCCTCTCAGCGCATTTATTTCCTTTGCAGTTGCAAATTGGCAGAAACGCTCAATTCAAGTACATACTGGCCAGTTTGCATAAAGTAGCGACTCGTACACTGGAATAAGGTTGCTGACATGTGTTTCAGGTAACTTGAAAGCTCTATTTTGCCTGGAGAATGGAGGTTATTTGTGTCCATACATAGCCTTTATTGACTGGTTCATCGCCAACTTCAACAGGATAAACTGAGGCATTGAAAACGAAACTTGTGAGATGATCGCCATTGCACGTAGGAAGTCACAGAAGGATTGCATTGTCACAGCACACATGGGTTAATGTTGGATTATCGTTGAGCATTCCAATGTATATATTTGGCTTGCACACTTGGAGGAACACGACCGACAAACTTTATGTGCGATTTTAGCCAGTAGTGTCATCTCACGATAATCAGAGTCGGCGCGATCTAGTGAAACACACAAGGGGTCCCATCTATTGTTTTCACAGCCGTCATGCACAAGTGCCCATCAACTGGTGTGCGTCTTGGTAGTCTCTGTTCGATAGGTGACAGAATGTTTGCAATCCAGATACCATGCTCTGTGGACAAACCAGCAATTAGGAAGCGAACTTGGGACATCCATTTTTCTTAACAATACTAATCATTTGACGTTTTATACTTTTCTCATCGAGTTTGATTTCCCATCCATTAACAAATACTTGATACTATTTCCATCTGAAAGTTAACTTTTGAACTATTGAACTAATAAATTTTATGTTAACACTGTCAAAATTTCGTACTCCCTTTGGTCTATTGTTACAGTTGATGGCCTACATCTCAACTGGAATTGATGACGCAGCATCCCAGATTATTGATGATGCAACAGGACTACTGATTGCTCGTCGGGTGAGTTTTTACAGAAAGGTTGTTTTGAACGCATTTCGGACGTAAATTAGATGGTTTAAGTAAGCAGCTCTTAAGTATCGTGTCCTTGTGAACAGAAATACGTACAACTTAACGGGCACTAAGGCTGACAACGGGAATTCATCCAAATCCCATTCAGTTTGGGGCTTTTTTATGGTCCAATGCTTTAGAGGTATGTAAAACCTTATATGGGTACCCACTGCTTCGCTCTAAAAAGTGAGTTGTTAGTCGTATGCATTGGATGCTCAAGCACGGTTTTCCAGCGCGTAATAACAAGGCCAAAATGGTTTGGTCCAAGTTGAGAACGTACCTAGTTCTTCTCAGTTCTTCTCCTGTTGATTGATCATGCAGTGGACTGCACATGTTTCCACATCACCTTTCCTAATGACTGAGCACTTAGGTATTTCGGGAATAGTCGTGGCGGAATTATCAGCCTAGCAGAACCTCAACAAGACCATCCAGTAGCAAAATAACAGACATAGAGAAAACAATGAAGCGCAAGAACTTAGTAGCATGAATTGTAGGGAGAACTTCGGGGATGTAACTTTTATAACATTCGGGCGTGCTAAAAGTTACGTTCTTCGGAAAATATTACGACCTTTACAATAAAAATACCTCCTACCAACTCGGTTCAAAGTGGATTCGAAGCCAACCCATCTATGGCGCGTCATTCTTTCCAGCAGCGTTTACACTATTCCCCAAACTTAACAAGACTCAAAACCTATATCAGTTGTTCTCCAACCTAACCCTTTTTACTTATGCTGACACCTTGTAGTATGACGCATGTAGTCATGTTTGTTATTTGCACTTTGCGCTGGTTCGCTAGTTGCCGATCACGGTGAAGTTCCGAAGGCATGATTTTTTAAGGCAAACATTTTCCAAAGGTTGCCTCGAAGTATTTGGAATAAATTTTCAAATGTTGTCAAACGGGATGCTTGTGCAAGGGGATTCATTGCACCTTATACTTGACTGAACAATCGACCCAAGTGCCATATAAAATCTCCTGCGATCTGATAACTGGGGCTAAATGATGGCGGGAAATCAGAAGTAATATGGAAGTTTTCAACGCTTGAATAGGTTTTCAAAAGGCTACAGACAGTGATGTTATTCGAAAAGAGATTATTCAGTCCGGGTAACCAACTTCGTTGACCAGCTTCCCGTTAATAATTTAACAACTTAATACCCAGAAACATTTTAACACGGATAGGTCCAAGAGACGCGGAAACGCAGCAGTGCTATTATGTAAGGCTTTCTGACCGTGTTACCCTGAAAACGCTGCCGCAAAAGTCATTTGAAGCTAGTTGTCCTTTCATCATTTCAGAAGAGAGCATTCGTATTTACTACAGTTCTCATGTTGCAGCAGACTTGCTGCAAGCGTGTCCCAAACAGTAGTAAATTTTGGCAAATTTGAGGCAATCAAAATAGACATCATATTTTTAAACCCTACGCAAGAACTGCTGTTGTGTCTTGCTGAACGGTCGTGCAACTCTGTCGGTTCTTGGCTTCCTACTCCGCCCACTATGGTATATCAAAAGGCACGGTAGCTTCAGACG
>SJOL01009247.1:765852-782404 GCA_004794785.1 Opisthorchis felineus | reverse complement strand
AATATACTCACATGTGACTTTCCACAAGGCTTGTCACCCGCGTTGCCCTACATCCATGCAGTTTAAGAAGCCACAGTTCTGTTATCCAATGGTTTTGGATTTTCTGGATGTTTCGTGCTAATCGAGCAGTGGTGTGATCTGAGCTCGAATATCCACATACCTCGACTAGTTTCACCGGTGAATTTAGCTGACGATGATTAACCTTCCTGGTTAAGCTACTGTCAGTTTGAACGTGATATCCTTCTGCCGGGTTGTTCGTTTTTTACACTTGTTCACCGAAACATGCGTAGCCATCCACTACGAGAGACACACATATTGCGGTCGATCCTTGGCGGCTCTTTTCAGCGGCGGTTCAACTGCTTGCCCATGGAGTGGAGAAAAAAGGATTCTAATTTAACAATTTCGGAATTCCTTCGTCCAGTCATTTCCCTCCCCACAGAATTTGTTGTGCAATATATCCATCAAGTTGACGTTTAATTGTTTCATTGACTGGGATGACAATGTTCGGCAAAAACATTTTTCCGAGTTCAAATCAGCAACCACACTTTTCATCCGCTGAAAAACTCGTCACCAATCGAAGAGCTACCATCAGTCTGTGCACCGTCCTAGTGTGACGAATCGGTGGCCAACACATCCGAAAGTAGAATGCTTTACCTGATGTCACCCGACCCAATTTATAGCCCTACCTCATCTCATTCCTATTACTGAAGCAACAGAATTCAGGTCCAGTCCATCAGAATATGCCACAAGTACCCGATCCTTCATTTCCTCCAAACCCTTAGTACACTAAGAGGTCTAATCGATCGAAAGTGGAAACTGAAAGAAGTTCGAAGGTGGCAGACTTTTTAACTCCATTGGGTCAACTGGGTGTCACATGCTACTGAATACTTGGTATGGAAACCCACTAAATGCTGAGAGAATGTTCGGCAAATGTGCACTAATTAGCTGTCAACACAAAATGAAGCAAGTAGTTTCTACTAATGTCATTTTAACTCCCACCTAAGCATACATTAGCTTTTCATCTCGGGTTCTCGACAAATAGCTCCATGTATTCTTATAGTCTGGTTTAGAATCTGGTCCTATTCTCGGCTAGTCTGCAGCCCAGATTATTTTGGCTATGACGAACAAAGTTTTGACTGTTACGATTGGTCATAGGCCGGAAAACCGTAGATACTTTGGTTCAGTGGTTCATTTCAATGCGGTGCCCGAACACCTGATGAGACCGTCTAGAAATGAGAAATTCTGATTGTCCCCGATCGTACACCTTTTGTATTCACGGTTGATCACTGCGCTTATAAACAATAAATCCTTCACAGTATACTCAAAATTATTCGACTATGTACTTGTATCTCCCAGAAGAGGGCTTACACTTTTAGCTGAAAAAATGTCCACTTTTCCCGATTATCATTCTGGGAGCTGATGTGGTCGCACGGCTATTTTGCTACTCTATTTAGAGTGAACAGGACTACTCTAAGAATTGAAGAACATTGTGAACGTCTGATCCATGGCTTCCTCGCAAGCTAGAAATTCACCAGTGGAGCACCCAGTTGCAAGATAGGTAGCCAGTAGCCAAAGGACCTGTTTTCGGTCTATAATGTATGAATCGATGCTTGATCCATAGAGCATATGATTCCATGTTTTGTTCCGCCTAAGCTAATCGCTCAGTAAAAGTCCCTAACTGATAACCAAAACTTGAGTGATATTTGGTTGCACTGAGTAGTGCAAATCGGCCGGTGTGATTGCTTTTGTTGGTTAACTTTCGGTCCCACTGGCTCCCATACTGCAAATGTCCTATCTGTTCCACATTTGAATCTCACCCCAGTAGCCAATGTTTTCAGATGAGAATCAACGTGATGGACGATGCGAAACAGTTTCGTGATGCGGTCCTCCACTCTTGAAATTATAATCTCCGGAGTAAAAGTTGCGGTAGTGTGATATAACCCATACCTAAATTAAGCAGCATAGCTGGAGTCAGATGTATGATAATCCATAAAAAACGGATCCATGCGGAAGAGCGATTTCTCTTTCAGCAAAGTATTCCTCATTATCGATGACGTACTGTCAGCTTAATTCCGAAAAGAAGCCAGCCCGAATGAAGAGGCAAGATCATTTTCCCTGTGATTGTTTATTTTGGCAGTAGTACTGCATGTGGAGGAATTTGTTGAACTAAGAAGGATAACGAAGATCTAGAGGCTGATCTGAATAGAGGATCCCAGGCAATGCGAAAGCGAGCTCTGTAACGGACAAATACTTCGAACTATGAGGATTACATCTTATTTTTTAAAAGTGTAAGTTAGCTTTCGATCCTTCGTTCATCCACTTTTCAGGCTTCATACGCCATGTCAGATAACCACACCTACAGTTCTAGTGTTTTTGCTTTTCAGTGTCAACCACATTGTCTCTGAGAACACGGAATTTTCCGAACAATTCAAATGCCCCGTGGGATCAAAGATGAATCCCAGAAACCGGTGCTCAGCTCCAATTTGAATGGCATATTTGATACGGCATTTCATGCTAACGTTTGTTGCACCCTTCCAAATGATTCCAAACACGACGTTCACATTACATATGATTGTGTCCACGCTAATTTGTCCATATATTCCAGTTAATGAACAAAGCAATCATAATTAACTGCTTATTCGATGTTGTTTTACTTGGGATGACCAATGAAAATGCGTAAATAACAAATCGGAAAATGACTAAGCTATATACATATGTATATAACCACAGTACGAATAGGCTTTCTTGACAGAGAATACTATTTCCCTTGATTTGTGGCCACAATTGTATCCTAGCATCCGCGTATTCGGGGATACGCCAACTGAAGGATGCCTACACAGTCGGCTGGCGCCTAAGTCGGTAACGATAGATATATTAGTTGCCCTTGCATTGTACGTTATTTTATACTCGTTCACCATCTGTTGGTTTCTTTATGCATTCCTCATTATATTCCTTGATATATACTATACTTTTCAGGGTCATCGTTATCACCTTGAAATGAGCTCACTATTCAGTACGCCTGATGTAGTAGTAACTGCCTCGTGGTCCAAACTCTTGCATGATTGCTCTTCTTTATCCTTTATCCACTACCATCCCTGATTAGGCTTCCGCACAGAGTCCCATTTAAGAACTGTCTCTCGGTGGACGATCAAATACCACAAGGAAATCGACAGTCAGAGGGTAGGATGCATGTATCCGCAACATTGATTGTGAACCAGTTAGTCCAATCAATCAATTTATCAGCTATAGATCGTGTACCATAGGTACAGTGATTCCAGCTGCTACAGCTTCGATCACCGGAAAACGGGACAGTGTGGGACATACAGCCAAGCCTTGGAGGCGATGGCATGTTCGTTTAGTTCCGGAATCTGGCAGCTATGCATTGAAGGCAATAGCTTTGATGCACGCGTACCAGTGACTGCGCGATTGGGCCATTTCTGCCAGTGTCAGTTACCATTGGTTAGATGAGTCCCGGGGTCCAGGGAGGCGGCACTTGCCGACGAGACTGATGTTGTTTTCGTACTTCGCAACCAGGTCGTACACTGTCCACCTCTCAGTCGCTTCCAATCAGCACAGGGCTGGAAAAAAGGAGCTCTGTGAGCCAAACGGTCTTCCGGTATGCGGAGTACATGTCCTAACCAGCGAAACGTATAAAACGTGAGTAATTCATTTATCGAGGGAGAGCTCCTTCTTCCTAAGACCATCTGGCATATCTCAACATTGCTAATTCGATGCTCCGGAGACACCGATGGTCAACTACTGACATCTTTCGTATGTCTTCTGCGTGTAGAGGCCATGGTTCCGATCCACAAAGCAGTATGAATCGCACTGCCGCAGGGTAAACGCTGCCCTTGACTGACAAACTAACGTCACGTCGGTGCCATAGATGTCTGAGGTTGGCAAAAGCTCCTCAGGCCTTTCCGATTCGAGAAGTAATCTCATTTCCAACCACTCCACCGGAACTTATACAGCTATTCATATAAAAAAATTTATCTAACACGTCGATTGGCTCGCCTGCAAGCATGAGGTGTGGGTCAGTCTTGTACAAGCACTATACAATTTGCAGGTGTGAAACGCAGCGGCAGAGTTAAGTTACTTAAAAGCATTTACATTCTGGAAGGATCTGATCAGCGGCAGGCAGCATATCAATAACAAAGATGAAGAGGAAAGGTGAGAAAGGATAGTCTTGTCTTACACCACTGGACGTGGTGAATTCAAGTGAAAGCTTGCCGTATATTCGCACGCGTCCACAGTGCCCGCATAAGGGATATAAATTTTGCAGGGACACCTTTGATGGCCAGACACCCCCAAAGTTTCTGGCGATCAACAGAGTCAAAAGCAGCTTTCAGGTCAAGAAAAACGACCAACGTGGGACATTTGAAAGAGTGGCAATGTTCAAGAACTTGTCTCAAGGTAAAGATACGGCCGATGCATCCACGGCCAGGGCAAAACCCAGCTGGATTCTCAAGAATCTGTCTCTCCTGATAATCGATCAATCTGCGCAAAATAATGCCAGAGAGCACCTTAGATACGACGGATAGAAGACTGATGCCGTGATGATTTTTGCACGACGTTCTTGCACTCTTTTTGAAAACCAGGATTACAGTCGAGGAGCTCCATTCGAATGGTATTCTGTTTTCGTTCCAAATCTTCTGCAGTATGGTTGTCAGACTGTTCACCAGGACCTCACCACCTTCTTTGACGAGTGCGGGATGCAGACCATCTGCGTCAAGTGCCTCGTCGCGTTGGAGAATTTATATCACACGCCGGATTTCCGCTGTTGATGGCCGGCTAGTGCGATGTTCCATTCAGGTCCGCTGGGTTCTTCCAGCGGTTGTGTTAAAGTGTTCAGCCCATCGCTCATAACGATTTTGTGAATGAATTAACGTTCTGTCTTTTTCACATATTGTTTCGCTGGCACTTGTCTTCTTTTGACCGGTTGGTCGAATCAACTGAAATAGAGCTGTTTTCTACAGCGAACGCCTTCTGCATCTCCTGAGCCTGCGAAATCCACCAGCGTTCTGTCATTCTTCAAGCTTCTGAGTATCCGATGTTTGAGGGATCTGGGTGCGCCACCATAGGCGATAGTTGCTGGTATGGCCTTTGTGGCAACAGCAAGATCTGCTGATCTCGACAATATCCAGTGTTCACTTAGTACAGTCGGATGGCTTGGACAAACAGTTCTGAAAGCTGACAGCATTGCTTCTTTAAATTGCCTCCATTCAACCTCAACGCAATCTTCGTCATCCGCATGAATTTGCGCTTCCAGTAGCTTTCTAGCCAGATCAGCTCGATACTTTTCAGCTACTGAAACTTCTCGAGGTTGATGAACAGAGCTGCTCTCCTTTGGCACGCGTAATGCTGACGGAAAGCGAAGTGTCAACCAGGCCCGCACGATGCCTTGATCAGAGTCAAGTTGCGTACCCCAGAAGGAACGACAATCCTTAACTGAGGCTCTCCATCGGTAACTGATAGCCACATGGTCCAATTGGGTCCATAACTGTCTTGTGGTAGGTGGCCTCCAAGTAACTCAGTGTGAGCGTTTGTGTTGGAAGTTCGTACTGGTCAGGAACAGATGATGATCTGTACACAAGGCCGCTTCCCATTATCCGTACGCTCAGCAATGACTCTAAACCTACCGCCTAACTGTGCTTCTTCCAGACTTAGTCATCCAACTTGGACATTCATATCACCCACCAGGATTACTATATCCGGCACTGCATTGTACGATGGGTGGGGAGAGAGTGTGGGAGAAGGCCGGTGAGCGAACAGCTGCAAGGGCAAATGATCCTTCCTGGTTGCCCAGGCCGAAGAAGGGGGCTGAGTTGAGGTACCTCACCCTGAGACTCAAAATTCTAGCCCAAAAGGCAGTGGGAAGATGTAGGGTTTTGTTCGGGGACCCTGCCTTTAGCCTCTGACTCAAAAGTCTGAACCGCGATACAGCGGTTGTTACAGTCTTCTTGGGGGACCCTTCCCGGAGCCAATGACTCAACAATCTGACCCACTCGGCTGTAGGGGGCCGGCCTGGCGAGAGTGTGCAGGGGGTAGGGCATTACTGTCTAACTTCTAATGCAGCTGCGCACAACAGGTTCCTTTTGAGCAGCATCGGACTCTGGTTTTAAAAATAATTCGACCGTATTGAATTATGTGCCGGCGGTCACGGTCAACCTTTGGGCGATCGGAGTGTGCGGTTTTTGAGTCCGATCTTTTCTAACACGTCCTTTCTCTGGAGAAGGCAGCATCGATGCTTCCACAAATATGGATATGCTGGTCGCCCCGGGGGAAACGCCCTACTGCCTTCACATCCCCATCGCCGGGGACAGTACTACTTTACCTCGTAATGCAATTACTCGCAGTACGGAAACTCGCTGTTCTTCGTCGGAATGCCCCGTTGACCTTTCTGGCATGGTTGAACCTTTAGGAACTGAGTTCCAGCCAGTATAGCCCGCAGGATCATTGCAGCACAGAAGCCGGGCCACCACGACAAGGTGACAGTTTTAGGCCGGGTTCACACTCAGCCAGACGACTGAGGTTCAGCTGTGCAGTTTTAGAGCTACGCCCGTGCGCGTTGTAGGCGCTCACGACCAGGCGACGCTCATGGTGCAACCACATGCGTCCGTAACATGTGGACCAGTTAGTCCAACCACGCTAGTAGCCTAGATTTGCGAATGACGAATGATGTAAGCGGACAAAGAGAGACTACGTTAGCCACACGCTTACCGTCGCCTTCTCAACGTTTTAACGGCCTCAAGTTCCAAAACTTCAGCGAGGACCGCTCATGAAAGACCCAAGACTAAAACAGGCTTACCCAGAGAGTTCAATCCCATGGAGATAGCCAACAACTGTAAGCTAAAAAGGGAGAGACAATTGCTTGGTCAAAACCATGGTTATATACCGAACTCCTGGAGAGTTAAAACCGGCAAATATCCTTGGCTCAGGACATCCAGGCCTAGGCAGTAAATGACCATCAAGGAAACTAAAAAGCAAAGGAACCTCTGACAAGTTCGGTTCATCCCCATTCACACAAAAATACACTGGACCGGATTTTCGATGCATATAACCCACGGGTTATCCATAGAAAGTATAAATGGACACCTGTTTGAACAAAAATACATACGGAATCCCACAGAACAAATTGTGAGCAGAACGCAGTAATAATCAAGGAGAGCCAGCCACTGGTTGATGATATGTCTGGCCTGGGCTCTATCTTCCAGAAATAATCTAGTGACTTCATAGCTATCCCGAACCCTCTTTAGAGACGTACCTGAAAGACTACATACTGTGATCCTGTAATTAGACGTGTGTGCACAGTAAGCTGAACAGTTGGAATGGAAACCAAAGCTGATGGCGTCATCAGCATGCTAGCGTTGACGACGCCCAACAATTCTGTCAGTTTATCAATGCACGACCTAGTAGGAACAAGTACAAATTGATTCAAAAGTCGAATTTTTTCCTTCAAGCAAAGTGGGCTGTAACGTAGTCACAAAAGCGTATAAAATGATGGTGCCTTGTCTACGGTTCAAGGTAGTTCAGATCTCCTGAATAGAGCTTTCAACTATTCCTAATTCATTATGCTGTTGGTTTCCTATGGCCGAAGCTCATCTGGACTTTTCCGACCCAAAAAATTTTACAACAGAGAAACCTCGTTTCTCCAAGAGCATACAACCCCAGAGCGAACGTTCAAGACTGCACCAAATCCCTACGAGTAATACCGACTCCATGGAGATGACCGCCAAGTATAAGTACAACTGAGCATTGTAAGCAGACTGGGTCGTAAGTCGACAGCTGTCAAGTCAGTGTCTTGGTCAAGGCACTGATGACGCGTGATGTGCATATGAACATTAAAGGGTTACCAAGACGGGGTAAACGATTAATCATGTCGTCATTTTAGTGACCGGGACGTTAGAATCAAATGCGGTGAACCAGATGGCGGGATTTTCGAAGTAGAAAAAGCGGTCAACTATTAATCCAGTCCATGTCGGTGATCGAGTCGTCGCGAAAGTATGGTGTAGGTCGTTGGAAGTCGAACTAAACGACTGCGATGTGATCGTGGAGAAGAGTGATCATGCTGTCATTGTTAGATACGAATTATGTTGGCGACGAGCTAAGAGACGTTCAGGGATTGCCGAAGAGACGACCACTGAGTGTTAAGAAAAATGGGTTGCCGGAGGTCAGTTTGAATTGAGTTCATAGATTCCTTTAATCTCTGTAGGACAAGTAGGGTGTCGAGTTCTACTAACGGACACGAATCAAAAAGCAGAACGTGCACATTATTACGGTGGACTAAGGACCAAGAATAACGGACATGCTTCGGGTATTTACATTTTATCGGGGAAATTAAGGCTATTGATCAATACAGCGATAGGACGGAATGAATGAATGAACTCACGGAGTTACTCGAATATAGACTTCATTCGAACCACGTGCGCAGGACTTGAACAAGCGAACTAGGCTGCTACCTCCCAAGAAGCAAGGCTCTATGGGCTGTTTGTATTTTACCGGTGTTCACTCCTCCGGCGAATATACCCGTATGGAGCCCAGGTTTCTTGGGTAAAATAGAGATAACAACAGCCAACTCTGCCCCCGCAAATTAAATTCAGCAACTCATGGATAGTGCATGGCTGTTGTTGTTTGCTGGGTTCAAGAATTCGGTTGCAAGTGTTCCATTACAGACCGATCGGTGCGCAGCACATCAGTATTGCGTCCACTTGTGAGAATTGAGGAATGTTGTCCCGTTTATTTACGCCTTGTCGGTCCAGTGAGATCTCCAACTATGGTTGGTCTTTTGTAATAACACAATGGGCCTCGCGATAAATGTCCCACAACTTCTTAAATAAGAATGGGTAGAAGGGACCGACCAACAACCCACTTAAATATGGATGGGCAATCTAACTCTTGACTTAAACTCATAAACGCGACTACAGAAGAATGGGTCAGAGGACTGAACTGTGGAATTAACGAGATCGTAACAAGTGCGCGCAGCGGCTGCTTCAGAATAGCCGCCCGAAAATTGGTCAAATGGAAGCCCAGGGTGATGACAACTTCGTTGTTGTGTAGTTCGTTTTCGAAACAACACTTCAGCTTCGAGCCCTTTGATAACACCCGGCCTACGTGTGTCTAGCCCCAAGTGTACCTGCCTGAAAAATGGCCTCAATCGGGACCAATCTTGTCATTAAGGTCACATAGTCTGACCGAGATGTACGGCACTTACTAGTATGCCAGGATTCGTAACAAAACTGAAGTTTTAAGCGAAATACACCCATTTGCATACCTATTTAGTTTGTAACAGGAAGACTCCCCTAGAACCCAGCAAAATATCTCCTTTATCATGTTCTTAAGCCGCTAATTGTGCTGCTGGGTTCCAGGTGTCTCCCGTAAAAAAACAAATTGGTACGCAAATGAGTTTATTTCGCTGATTTCGTGCAAACTGGGTTCAAGTATAACATAAGGTTGACGGAAACTCGGCGACTGCGCCTACCTTATGAGCCCCAAGAAGAGCGAAACCGGTCGTGGGCTGTCGAAGAGTTCTTAGCAACCTTATGATTAGTGTATTACGCCTGAACAGTTATACTGTACATGTCACATCTAAGCAAACATCAAGTTTATATTGTCAGTTTTTTTTTCTTAGAGGAAGAAGCTTTCCGTCCAAAATGAAATGGCCTGTTGCGACGCGTAGGTGGCGGTTATGGAGTTGAACCACTTGCCTGCTTAGTTCAGTGTACAAAATGATTCGCTGCTACCGGATTCGCTAGTTTTTTAAGCAATGTATTGTAGACAGTGGACGGAAAAAGCCATCAAAGGCATCAATTTATTATACTTTTCTGATGGAATGAGGATTCAGACAGTTACACATCGGTGGCATGTGGTCCACGAGCGATGTACACTATCTAGCGGAATACCATACTGGTTATTAAGTTGTCTATCCTGTGCGAGATCAATCACATCCGACTTTCTCAGCACGTCTGCTAATGTAATAAAGTAATGGTGCAGCTGCAGCACCCTTTCGGTGCCTAGGTGCCACGCCATCCGAAGGAAGCACGAGGGCCGTGATACTGCCAGGTTGCTCAAGCCTAGACAGGAACAGTCGGGACGGAGAGGTCGGGTTCAAAACGCGGACCTTCCGGTCAGAAATTTCGCGCCTTAGCCACCTAGAGCTGGGTAGTGCTTCGAAGACGCTGATAAAATGGGTTCACGCGTCCAGCTATCACAGACACTTACGTCGTCGTGAACTTTGGTGAGATGATTAGCATAAGGACACCCAAATATAAACTAACCAGAAAGTGGGGAAATCCCTAGAGATCCGACAGGGGCTCAAGCTCGACTACGAAAAAGGTCACAGAAAAAACCGAAGACGACCGATTATCCTAAAGGGAAAAGTACAGAGTGAAAAGGATGACATGGTGAGATGTACAGAACACACACCTCGAGTACAGGTTCAACGGCGTGTTCGATAATATAACTTCTCATTACATCACAACGTAAATCCTTCACAACAAACTCTCCAAATAATCGATGACAGAGGTGAGGTTTTCAGGAGGAACGGGCCAAGGTTCAACAACTGGGAATCACATTATATTACTAGGTGGAGGTTGTTCCACCCGCACTTGAACCTGGATCATCCTTTTTTGTGTCGTCTTTCTTCGGCGGGGTTTTGTCTGTTTTGTCCTTGGAAGGAGCTTTGGACAAATCACTGATTGCCTTTTGCACATCCTTGTCTTTCGTGTCCACACCAGCCAGACCTTGCAGGACAGACTGAAGAAAGCCAGTATCATGCAACACATCCAAATCGGAATTCAGGACACCGGTACTTGCGGCCCCAAGCGCAGCAGCAGCAGACGCTAATGTACCACCTCCTGGTGCGGAGGAATCCGGTTTTCCAGGGGCCGGCTGGTCCACGTCCATGGCCATAGCTCCGGGCTCACCCTGTGCAAGAAAAACAATATATATGGATAATAATTACATTTTGCATCAAGTCTAAAGAAACAAGACCATGCTCATTTGTCCGTTTAATACCCTTGAGTCCAAATCAGTATGCGCTAAAACCAAACTCGTTATGCTTGACCTTTTACGGTGGATATTTTTATGAGGGGAACAAAGGAAAGTTTGGAATCTCAAAAGTGAAGGCTAGGGAAGGTAGAAACCACTACTGATCCTATTCAACACCGAAACAATGGACACAGTAATTAATCACTAAGATAGACCAAGAGATTCTCAACCATATCGGACTCAAATCGGTTGTGCTCATAAGGCCTGTATCGAGACTGATCAAACGAAAATGTTGAACCAACACGCGACAAGGCCTTTGCTAGATATGGAGAAAACTGAATAGCCGAAATGATGACCTCATCGTTCTAGTGCCAACAAAAGTCATATGACTGAAAGTAGCCTTATCTAGGCTATACCCTTAAGTCTAACGATGATCCACACCCTGGATCGCTTAGGATCTGCAGATATGCGAGCAGCTTAAGTCGGTTGCAGTATGAAGGACTGTCTTAATGATCCCAGTTAAAATTCCACCTCGGAAAAAAATTGACCTCTGCTATCAGTGATTTTCGGTGCCAGATTTAAGACCTGGCTCACGCTTTGTAGTTTTCCCGTTGTGGTCGCATGTTCGAAAAGCTTTCCTAACAGTCGTATAAGACGTTCGCACAAGTGGCCAACGAATCCATCACAGGGAGAAATACTTCAGGTACAGAAATCGCCTGGTTTCCTCAGGAAGTTGCTATGGTTACCTTGTCCCTGTCTCTGTGGTCAACAGTTCAATACTTGCTAACCACAAACGATGGTAGCACCATCAGACACGCTTCGGAGCTGGTAAAAAGTGATCCAGTAATAAATCGAACGATTGTTTACCAAACTTCTCTGAAACGAGGTCCAGGTGACGTCAGTGCTACTGTGGAAAACATGGGACAACAGAACCACACAAAGAACTCTATGCTTCCAAACTCGAGATGGCGCAAATGTGAGGGTTTGATGCTCTAATCAAAGACTCAGCTTAATACCGATGTGTTTACTTTCCTTGTTTATGTGCAAATTGACAGTAAGGCATCAGTCATGCAAATCAGGGGGTAGGCAATAATGGGCCTAAAACATCCATTACTGAATAAGTTGACTTGTTTGTTCAACTAATAAAAAATAGACTACCCGCAACTCACTCTTTCCCATGACAACGTAAAACGGATAGGAGTGTGCATTGTTGCAAAGCCAGTTGTACTACTGAATAGTGATGCAAATGTACAACAGCCACAAACAATTAGACTGATGCAAATAGAGAAGAAATGCGTCAAAATTGTGATATTTATAGAGCTTCAAAAAATAAGTTAAAAAAATCGGTGCCTAACTGCCATGCCACCAGAAGGAAGCACGAGGGCTGGGATACTGCCATGTTGCCCAAGCCTAGACAGGGGAAGTTGAACTTTACCTTCGTTGATATAAACAACTCGGTAAATAGTGGTTTCCTAACGGTGGACATTTGCCGAGGAGTGCATAAAAAGTATGAGAACTGAGTAGGGTCGATGACGCCCAGGGTTATGAAGAAGTGACTGAGGGTTCAGAGTTCAGTTCTAGCAGCAAAACATTCAAACCAGAAGGACAAACCCTGAGCATTGTCCTGATGACGACTGTTCAAACAGATGATGCGTTTTGCTCACTAGATGCCAGAAGGCGAATTGGGACAAACAGTAGTCAGTAACACGAGAGAGAGCCCCCCTCGTCTGTGAAAAATTCTCGACAATAAGACATTCAGACCCGAGTCCAACATGATAAGATCCAATAGGAGAAAGGTCAACCGAAAGCAGCCCACAAACGGTGAGGCGTAAAGTCTCTGATTCGACGCATGTGGACTGACAAACGGATATATACCATGTATGTAATATATATATATATATATATATATATAACAGGGAACATGAAAAACCCTTCAGGTGACAGTAAAGCCTACATCAACGCACCTCCGGCTTTGTACTTGTTCCCTTGACCATGGGTTCCGTGGCTTGCTGTAGGGACATCTCAAGTGCATATGCAATCTGCTCTTCTTCTGTCATTGCAGCCAAATCAATATCCATTGGTAAGGCAGACCCAGGCGGACGAGCAGCAGGCTGCATTGACATACGTAAAGCCTCTTGAAGCATGGCCTCTTCGGAGGTACCCGAACCGGCTGAACACAACATGCGACAAAGAGTGAAAGTAGGAGGTTGATATTTGTTCGATGCAGGGAACATAGACAAATTAAATGTAGTCTGAGCAGTAAAGAATACTAGGTATGTACGTACGAACGCTTCAGCATACTGAAAATCATAGGTGTATAATTCATTGGTCACGATTCTCCGAATTCCCCAGAGTGAAATGCTAAGACAAATGGCTGAAGTGGCAAACCTGGAGCTGAGCAACCGAGAGGTAGCAGTTGTATAAGGGGCGTTTCGTTACACAAACCGTTTCAATTGCACTCCTCGGTTTTATCAGACCTAAACAGGTAATTAATAAGTGCCACCATTTGACGTCCAAATTTCTGTCCAACATATGTTAACTGTTTTCCGTAGAGATAACTGGTTTCATCGTAAAATACTTTTTACAGCTTCAAACTAGGGGAGTCCAAGAAGCCGACAATCACACAGATACCTTAAGTGCTTACTCAGTTGTCCCACACGGACTTCATTTCCTATACTCGCAAGGCAGACAATCTTCAAAGTCAAAGCTGAAGTTGCGTTTATTGCCCACTAGGTGTTCCTCAGTCGCCGAAAAGCCGGATTAAACATATTACCTCACGGATACCAAAACGGTGTCGAAGCAAGTCAACTCCATCTGACATTCGTCTCGCTCAGAAATTCCGCGAATGCCACAATTATGTTTGGAGGCAGTTTCAAGCTAAATGACAAATATGCGGTTAATGAAAGTTAGCCAAACAAACTAGTCCTGGAAATACTGTGTTCGTCCACTTAGAGACCACCCTGGCTTGAGATGTTTCACAAGGCTCGTTTTCCCTAACAGTTGTCTAAGTTTGTTTAATCGGGCAAACTATGTAGCCCTCGCTAAGGAAGCCCTACTCACCGTCTTCTCGTGGCGGTGTCCTCACCAAACTAAAGGGAGGAAGCCATTGTTGAGCGCTAGAACCTGGTTGGCGGTAGAGAAATTGTACGTCTAGGGGAGCTGGCTAAACCCTGAGTGCAAAACAAAAACGGAGAACATAAACCAGCTCAAGTAAATTAAGTGGATGAGATTACTTTCTGGATCCAATGGCCAGGTTGGCGTTGTAGACCCACTGTTCCCTGCTGTCTTACAGGTTGTACTTGGTTGTTCAAAGGGTTTATATGCATCCTCAATCGAAAGCCCGGTGGCGCCGTCGACGCGATCCGTAGAAAATCCCCACAAAACTTCAATGGCGGTCTGATATGCAGTTCGTTTCATGATATGATCCCCATCTGAAAGTGACGAACCCCTTGCTAATCCAGCGGCTGCGGAACGCAAGTTGGATTTCCAGTGTAAGAAACTCTTCATTAGTTGCTACTCGAGGCTAAAATATCTAGATACGTAGTCTCTCCAGCTATTGATATCAAATCCTTGAGAGACCTTGGTACACAGCGAGTCCAGGTTCCTGGCTCAGATACTTCTTACCGGCTCTTCCTTCTGTTTTATTCCCAACCGAAATTCATATCATTCGCTCTGGTGCATCAATCGTCATAATTTGAATTAATTATTGCTCCGATTTAAGAGCAGAGTTGGTGCCTATGTCCATTCTTTATTGCCTGTCTAACGTCACCTTTATCCAGACAACTGCACAACTAAACTCCAGGTTTTCCGGCCCAAGTCCATCGGTGGTACTATCTCCTTTGGAAAACGTTTCAAACCAATCACTGAAGAGAGAGAGACCAGTTATTACTATGTCTGATGCAGCATAGAAAGCAAGACTGAGTGTTAAAATCGAAAGGTATCAAACCGAACCTTCCATTTACAACCAGGCTATCCCATCTTCAGGACAACTGATTAACGCCGCCCATCTGTTTGAATACAAAAGTATTGATGTAAAAACTATGCTTCTTCTGGAACACCCGTAATCGCTATCATTTGAATGGTACTGGTGGATACTCTGCAGCTCTATTTGCGTCTTCGTAAACCGGCATGATTACTCCTACTGTCGTTGGTCGTCTCTGTCAACTGTTTTCGGTCTTTGGTCTTCATCAGCATCGATCGATGCTTATCATTCTTGTCTGCGGAAGTCACTAAAGTTCAGTGAAAACAGTGATGATGAGCCACGCTGCTTTTGATATGATCAACACTATAATGGTCAGGTTGAACGGCAGAATAGGGCTCTGTACAGAACTATATGTATATCCCTGAAAACTAGAACCTTCCCCGTTACACACCGGGAAATGATTCTGATTTACGCTCTCCGCTCTCTGAAGTCACCTGTGTGCACAGCTACTAATTCCACTCGACAGGAGCAGACGTTCCAGCACGAGCGTCATTCGATGCTACGCACCTGGCTAAGTGTTCCTGGACCTTTTTCTCTGAAAAGACAACAAATCGACAAAGCAGGACCCATGTGTGGATGAAGTTGAACTCGTGTTGTGCAACTCACAGTATGCTCACATCGTGCATGCTGCTTTTAAAAAAGAAAGGGTGTCTCAGAAATGCTGAGGCATCGCCTTATAACCTACCCTAACTAGCTTTACCACAGCCTGCTGGGCATCATACTTTATCGGAGACTTCAGAATATGAAAGGGTAACCACGAACTTTACGAGCAGATCTGGATCTCCAATATATTATTACCTCCTTGTTTGGAGTTACCAGATAAACAACACCTGGTTCATTCACACAACCCAAAAAGTGACACGAGTAAGTTTTTTTTACTGCGAATCGCAATTATTTACGGGTGTATGCGCCCAATCACGACAGGGGTGAATGTCGTGAGCGTACTGTTGATTGTTATTCTAGCAATTCATTAACCGGAAAAATGAGTCGTCGGGATAGATATTGCTGAAGGGACCGAATACTGATGAAACTGTGTCGGTAATAAGTTTAAGTTATGAATCTTGGGTGGGATCACTGCCTTCCATTGACATGTATTTGAAAGCCAAACACTGCTTGTTTGTGCGACGTTGACAGGACCACGCCGTTTCACAAGCAAGACAATCTCATTAGTGACTTGTGAAGTGAGTAGGATTGCTTGGATGAAAACTTACTCCTCCAACACTGGCTAAAAGAGAATAACAAACTTCCAGACAACGAGTACTTCCATTGGATGATCCCATTTCATATTCTAGCTTACGAAAGACTGCTGCTTTTCCCAAATGAAGCGACTCACCAACTTTAGTAGGTCAAATCTAGTACTATTAGAACAGATGAACTGGAATATAGGTAGAATGCATTCAGACATCTTCAGCTCACGGAGGACCGCGAAAATAATGACGAAGGCATGAAACGTTCAGCCTTCCGAAATCGTCCTACATTTCAGTAGTTTACGACTTTTGATTGAATGAGTTGGCTCACAGTGGCCTGAATAAAAGTGCTGAATATATATATATATATATATATATATATATATATATATATATA
>SJOL01009247.1:750322-765680 GCA_004794785.1 Opisthorchis felineus | reverse complement strand
TGAACGTCAAGATCAATGAAAAGTTCAATCAACTAAATTTATCAGCTACAAACCATGTACCAAGGGTACGCTGGATCCTGTTTAGATCACTGGGAAATAGAACAGCGTGGGAGATACAGCCAAGCATTGGATGCGACACCTTGTCCACTTAGTTCAGGAACTGGATAGCTACGCAGTGAAGAGAAGAGCACGGGCTCCACTGACTGTGCGATTGACCATTTCTGCAAGTGTCATTACCCATGGTGAGTTGAGTCCCGGGAGGGGAGGGAGGCGGCAGTTGCCTACCCGAATCAGTTTACTAGTTAGTGTTTTCATACTTTGTTGCCAGGTCATACACCGTCCACCTCTTGGTCGCTTCAACTCAGCACAACGCTGGGCGAAAAGAGCTCTGCGAGGCAGACGGTCCTCTGGTATGTGGAGTACGTGTCCTAACCAGCGTAACCTACGAAGCGCGAGTAATTCACCTATTATGGGAGTTCCTTCTCCCTAAAGCCATTTGGCGTACATCAGCTCTGCTAATCTGATATTCCGACCAGACCCGATAAATGCTTCAGATACACCGAGGATCAAACAGCGGCCACTTTCGTATGTCCTTTGCGCGTAGATGCCACGTAATTGATCCACAAAGCAGTACGGAGCGCATCGCCGCAGAGTACACTCTGTACCTGACAGATACACTGACGTCACGCCGGTGCCACAGGCGTAGAAGGTTGGTAAATCATCATCGTCAGCTGTAAGAACCGCGTACATGCCGTACAGTGGTTCTAAATGCCACAGTTTCGTTCACCGACGATTTGGGGGGATGGGGTAGGTAGCTGCGCATTGGAGGCGGTAGCTGATATAATTGATGAGTAAATACAATGATGTCACTGGACTTTAAAAAAGGGAGATTGGGAGGGCAGTTGTGCATTGAAGGCAACAGCTTGGATGTAAGAGCGCCATTGAGGGCACAACTGGGCCGTCTGACAGTATCTCTGAACCGGTGATGTAACCCGTCTCGGGTCCCCATCCAGGGAGAAGGCAATGACCAGCGCAACTGAGTTTACTGGTAATGGCTTCCATACTTCGCTGCCAAGTCATTGTTTCACCTCCCCTGACTCGTTTCCACTTTTCAAGTGGTTGCGCGAAAAGAGCACCTCGAGGAAGTCGGTCGACTGACATACGGAGCACGTATCCAAGACAGCGCAACATATGGAGTGTAGTCGGTTCATCTATTGTGGGCGAGTTATCTCTTCCGAAAACCATTCAACGTACTTTGCATTACTGATCCGGTGTTTCCACCAGACTCAAGCAGTGCTCCGAAGACATCGATGGTCAAATACTGAAAGGCTTTTGACGCCCTCAGCGCGCAGCGGCCAGGTTTCTGACCCGTCTAATAATAATGAGCGCACCACAGCATTGTAAACTCGACCATTGACGGTTAAGCTGATGTCACGCCTACACCACAGGTGATACAGGTTCACGAAAGCCGTTCTGGTCTTCCAAACCCGGATGGAAATATCATCTTTCGCGAGACCACCAGAAGTGATACAGCTGTGCAGGTTGAAAACTTGTCTATTACCTCAATCGGCTCATCCGCAAGCATGAGTTTAGGGCTCGAGCCCACCCAGTCTTACAGTAGCACTTTGCAGGTGTGAAGCACATGCCAAACCGTGAGGCAGAATTACCACGGCATTACTACGGCGTCAGATCCAAGAGGAGCTAGGTCGTCTGCGTACTCGATAGTTGTGAGCGAACGTCCAGGGAGCACTTCGGCCCCACAGGCAGTAGGGGCTGATAGTGAGTCTTCCATAATCGTAACAATGACGAAGTTGAAGAGGAAAGGTGAAAGAGGACAGTCTTACCTGACACCAATTGATGCGGTGAAGTCAGGAGAGAATTTCCCGTAGACCTTCACACGTCCGCGGGAGTTGGCGTTCAGCGCCTTAAGGAGGGTCAAGAATTTATGGGGGGATACCTTTGCTTCACAGACACTAACATAGTGCCTGACGGTCCACAGAGTCAAAGCCAGCCTTCAAGTCAAGGAACCCAACCATTGTTGGTTGCTGGAGGCAGTCGCTGTTCCAGAATCTATCGGAGGGTGAAAATGTGATCGATGTATCCTCATGCAGGACGGAACCCAGCTTGGTTTTCAGGGATCTGTCTATCCCTATGTTCAGTCAACCTTCGAAGGATAAGACCAGAGAGCATCTTCGATCCCACAGCTACCAGGAGATGCCACGGTGGTTTTCACACAGCGTTTGCGTACCCTTTTTGAAGACAGGAATATGTGTCGACATGTCTCATTCTGAATGCACTTTCTCTTCAAACCTTGAGCCCTTAACTCAAAAGTCCGACCCACAAGGTAGTAGGAGGATGTAGGGTTCTGTTCGAGGACCCTGCCCCTAGCTTCTGACTAAAAAATCTGACCCGCAAGGCACCGGGCGGTAGGGTTTTCTTTGGGGACCCTTCCCGGGGCCGAGGATTTAATAGTTTGACCTGCTCGGCTGCAGGGGACTGGCCTAACCCGAGGACACAGGGAGCAAGGCATTACTGTCTCACTCCTGAAGCGGATGCGCATAGCAGGTACCTTTTGAGCACCACCATCATCATCATCATCATCATCATCATGCGGCTGCATACAGCAGGTTCCTTTTGAGTAGCACCAGAATCTTTTATTCTAAAAGTATTGCGATTGTACTGAATAGTGCGCCGGTGATTACGGTCAAATGTTGGGCGACTGGAGTGTGCAGTTTTCGAGACCGACGTTCTCCAACCCCTCCTTCCTCTGGGGAAGTGAGCATCGCTGCTTCCATCAATATGGACATGCTGGTCGCCTGGGGAAAACACCTTACTACCTTCACACTCTTATCGCAGAGGAAAATACGACCTTACTCCCAGAGCGCCTTGTAGCACGATTACTCGTAATAAACGTTTCGCTGCTCTTAGTCTGACTGCTCCCTTTTGGTCTTCCTGGCATGGTTGCACCTCGTGGAATAAAGTTCTAGCCAGTGTAATCCGCGGAATCATTGCAGCATTCAAGCCCGACAACCATGTCAAGTGGCAGCTTTAGGTTGGAGGAGGTTGGCAAAAGCCGTCATGACCTCCCCGATTCAAAAAGTAATCTCATCTCCAGACCGTTAACACTTATACAACTGTCCAGGTAAACAAACTTATCTACCAAGTCGATTGGCTTACCTGCAAGCATGAGCTTTGGGTTTGATCCCACCCCAATCTTGTAGCAGCACTTTACACTTCACGGGTGCGAAGGGCATGTCAAACCGTGCGTTAATAAAATGGTTTGCATTTTTGAAGGATTTGAAGGAGAGCAATATCGTCTACATACTCAAGGTCTGTGAGCGAACATCCCGGAAGTATTTCGACTCCCGAGGTTACTGAGACAGGCAGAGAAATTTCAGGCAGCACATCAGTAACAAGGTTGAAGACCAAAGGCGAGAGAGGGAGGCCTAGTCTTACGCCACTAGGCGTGGTGAATTCGCGCTCACGAGAGTTCGCATAAAGTGCCTCATGAGGGATACAAATTTAAAAGGGAAACTCTTCGACGGCCCACGACAGGTTTTCCTCTTCTTGGGGTTTATCAGGTAGGCGCAGTCCCCGAGTTTCCGTTAACTTTATGTCCTAATTGAACCCAAATTGGATAGATCTCGACAAATACACTGATTTGCATATCAACTTCGTTTTCACGGGAGACTCAACTGAATTTCTCGTTTATGGTATGCTTCAACTGAATGTGCTGCACAAAGGCCGAACATGTTACAGTTGGTAGGATATTTGAGATATCGCAGTACATTTAAATAAAGATGGAGCGAGATGGCTTAGTGATTAGAGCGCGAATTTACTGGCCGGAAGGCCCGTGATTCGAGCCCGACCAATGCATCTCGACTTCTCCTGTCTAGGCTTGGGCAACCTGGCAGTATACCAGCCCTCGTGCTTACTTCAGGTAACACGACAGCTAAGCACCGAAAGGATGTTACAGCTGAACGATTATCTTATATTTTATTTTATTTTTTTCACAAAAGCCAGTGCATTCGTCTAGATCTGCCCAATTTGAGTACAAGAACATAGGTCTGACGGAAACTCGAGGACTGCTCCTACCTGATGGGCCCCAAGAAAGGCGAAACCTGTCGTCGGCTGTCGAAGGGTTTTCAACAACCTTGTTAGTAGTTTCCTTTTGGAAAGGAAAACCTTTGATCGCCAGACACCCCCAAAGTTTCTGGCGATCAACAGAGTCAAAAGCAGCTTTCAGGTCAAGAAAAACGACCAACGTGGGACATTTGAAAGAGTGGCAATGTTCAAGAACTTGTCTCAAGGTAAAGATACGGCCGATGCATCCACGGCCAGGGCAAAACCCAGCTGGATTCTCAAGAATCTGTCTCTCCTGATAATCGATCAATCTGCGCAAAATAATGCCAGAGAGCACCTTAGATACGACGGATAGAAGACTGATGCCGTGATGATTTTTGCACGACGTTCTTGCACTCTTTTTGAAAACCAGGATTACAGTCGAGGAGCTCCATTCGAATGGTATTCTGTTTTCGTTCCAAATCTTCTGCAGTATGGTTGTCAGACTGTTCACCAGGACCTCACCACCTTCTTTGACGAGTGCGGGATGCAGACCATCTGCGTCAAGTGCCTCGTCGCGTTGGAGAATTTATATCACACGCCGGATTTCCGCTGTTGATGGCCGGCTAGTGCGATGTTCCATTCAGGTCCGCTGGGTTCTTCCAGCGGTTGTGTTAAAGTGTTCAGCCCATCGCTCATAACGATTTTGTGAATGAATTAACGTTCTGTCTTTTTCACATATTGTTTCGCTGGCACTTGTCTTCTTTTGACCGGTTGGTCGAATCAACTGAAATAGAGCTGTTTTCTACAGCGAACGCCTTCTGCATCTCCTGAGCCTGCGAAATCCACCAGCGTTCTGTCATTCTTCAAGCTTCTGATTATCCGGTGTTTGAGGGATCTGGGTGTGCCACCATAGGCGATAGTTGCTGGTATGGCCTTTGTGGCAACAGCAAGATCTGCTGATCTCGACAATATCCAGTGTTCACTTAGTACAGTCGGATGGCTTGGACAAACAGTTCTGAAAGCTGACAGCATTGCTTCTTTAAATTGCCTCCATTCAACCTCAACGCAATCTTCGTCATCCGCATGACTTTGCGCTCCCAGTAGCTCTCTAGCTGGACCAGCTCGGGACTCTTGAGTTATTGAAACTTGTCGAAGTTAATGAATGGATTTGCGAAGTGTAGTGTAGTGTGTAGCGAAGTGATAACCGGAACGGCACAATGGCATGAACGGAGTGAAGTTACGTATCCCAGAAGGAAAGCCAATGTTTACTTGATGGTCTCCATCCGTGGCTGACAGCCGCATGGTCCTACTGCGTCCATGGCGGTCATGCGGTTGGTGGCCTCCGGGTAAGTCGGTATGAGTGTTTGTGCTAGTAGTTCGTACTGGCCAGAAACAGACGATGTTAGGCACAACGAAGAAGTCAATCTCCATTATCCGTACGATGAGCAGCAACTCCAAATCTACCATCCAACTGTACTTCCTGTGGCCTTGGTCGTCCAATTTAGGCGTTTATATAACCCGCAAGGATGACTATAGCTGTTCTGCTTGCCGACTGAAGTGGCTGCGACAGATCTCCCAGACTCAAAACTGCAGTCTGTCGAAGCGGATACGATAAATAAACAACGTTTACCGCACCAACCTGCATGTCCTAACTGAACCAAAAAACCGCATAGTGCAAAGACGATTGTATACTGGGATACAGTTCAGCCTTGGGGCTGCGTAAAACTCGCACATCTTCGATATCACGAGCCATTGCATCAGTATAACCACATACCCGAAAGGTGAAATGTAAAACACTCGAGCTCGTCCTAGGCGGCAAGAGGTGCA
Source organism: Opisthorchis felineus (assembly GCA_004794785.1). Lineage (NCBI taxonomy): Eukaryota > Metazoa > Platyhelminthes > Trematoda > Opisthorchiida > Opisthorchiidae > Opisthorchis > Opisthorchis felineus. Next base: position 759,788 of record SJOL01009247.1, on the reverse strand, counting down.
TGACCGAAGTTGGGTCGTGTATAGGTTTCGGAGACAACAAACATCGACAGAAAGGAAAGGTACGGTTTCAGAAAGAGAAGTCTGTTGTCCAATTTGACAGAGAGTACGGACACTAAAATCCCCAAAGTGAGTAAGAGCCTTTGGGTTTAGTGAGGGATTCTTTTGGTTTATTTTGCTGAGCGATTGTTTAAGTACGGAACAATGGTTAGGAGAGAGGAGGATGGGTTCACCGCTATGCATCATTCATTTGACTGAAAAGTCTAACGCACAAGGCAGTGGAAGGGTGTGGGATTTTGTTCGAGGACCCTAACCCTAGCCACTCACCCAAAAGTCTGGACTGCGATTCAGCGGTTGTTATAGTTTTCTTGAGGCACTCTTCCTGGAGCAACTGACTCAATGGTTTGACCCCCGTGGCTGCAGGGGCTGGTCTGGACTGAGGCGAACGAGATAAGGCATTATTGCCTGACCCGTAATGCGGCTGCACACAGCAGGTGCCTTTTGAGTAGCACCAGAATCTTTTATTCTAAAAGCATTTCGACCGTACTGAATAATGCACCGGCGGTCACGGTTAACCGTTGCGCGATCGGAGTTGTGTGGCTTTTAGAACCAAGCTTTCCTAACCCGTCTTCCATCGCGGGAAAGCACCATTGCTGCTTCCATATGGATATGCTGGTCGCCTGAAAGAAATATCTTACTACTCTCACCCTCCTATCGCCAGGGACAGTAGGACATTAAGTCCAGGTCAGCCCATAATAAGATTTCTCACAGTAGGGGTACACGCTGTTCCTTGTCGGGTTGCTCCACGTTGGTGAACCTTACGGAACTGAGTTCCAGCTTAAGTCGGGAGTCAACGAAAAGCTATTCCACTGTGTATATTAGAGGCACCTGCAATGTGGCACATTTTATTGTAATTGGAGTAAACCAATCTGCTTTCACCGAGTGTGGGTCTACAAAAAGTTCACAGCCACTAGGTTGGGCAATGATAAACGGATAAGTGAAGGAGAAAAAACACGTGCAAAAGCAGTGGCTTGGTTCGAACTACCCGATAAGCAGCAAGCAGCAATTAGGAGTTGGTGGGTTGAAGTCCCCATTCGAGAGCCGAGTTTTATCGTGTAATCCACACTTAAACGTCTGGGTGCTGAAATCCGGACGACAAGAGTACTCCACCAAAGCGTTCGGTCTGAGTGAAAGACAGCGGTGATCGTTGTAAGGTTATCAGTCTGGTTGTTAAGCGACAATTCGCTACATTCCTTGTGGTGCACAAACTGTCATGTCAAGAGAAGGAAATCACTTCATGATGGATAGGCAAAACCTCCGAAAGAGGAAACTTTTCTGTGACTCTTGAAGCAGTTTCCTATGCGTAGGATACAGCAGCCTAGACAAGGCAAGTTATTGTACATCAGAAAAAAACCCATAAACCTGGCGGACATCATACCATGGTCTGGGTCCAAATAGCGATTAAGTTGGGATGGCGGATGTGTAGGGCGTCCATCGATAGCTGATGGTAATAGGGTCACTTACAGTTCAGTCGACTGATGCACGGTGGAAGTCCAGTAATGTAGAGGCGACTACGAAAGTTGTCGTGTGCTCGCAAGCAGAGGTAGTCTTTGATCAACAAAACAGTATGGATCACACAGTCGCATACCGCCGTCTATGCAGATGTTGGGGTTAGCAAAGCCCGTCCGACATTCTTACTTCTGGCAGTGGCTTCGTCATCCGCCGGTCCGTAGGAACTTATACAACTACCCGGGGGTGTGGATTCGTCTACCAGGTCAATTAACCAGTCAGAATTCGGTCCAATCCAATCTTGCATCAGCGCTTTACACTTCGAAGGTGTGAAATGCATCACCACCATCACCAATAGCACCAGCAACAGTAGTAAACCGTGGGCACATAGTACAGTGGTTCCAGATGCCAGTTTCGTTTGCGATTATGTAGGAAGCAGGAACAGATGGCTGTGGATTAAAGCAGCAGCTAAGATCGTTGACAGGCGAATCCAAAAGTGCTAGCAGGCTATCCATTAGTAGGTAGATAGGTGTGAGTTGTGGTGAAGTCGATAACGCGCCAGAGTACGCGACTGAGCGATTTCCGCTGGTGCCCCTAATTTATCCCGTCTCTGGATCTCCAACTAGGAAGACGACAACGACAACGACCGGCGCAGCTGGTAATGGCTTCCCTACTTCGCTGTCAAGCCATGGCCCGTGCAGTACTCTTAAATGAGACAGGAATATAGCTGAAGCACTTGGTTGTAGAACGCTGTCACGGCTTCTGAAACAGTCGAAATCATCCTGAAATGCAGGATGACGACCACCGTCCTTCAGGCACCACTTCAAATGAAAAAACTGTCAACTCTTGAGCGAGGTAAAAACCCATCTTGATCTTCACGAATATGTCCTTCCCGGTAAACGCCGTCACTGAAGGGCGTCATAAACACTACTGCTATCGAGACGAGGGTGCGCTTATCAGGCGCCCCTTTAAAAGTGGAATCATAACGAGGGCAACTCATTCCAACCATGTTCTGTTTTCGTCACGAATGATAACAGGGATGTCAGACTTCGCCTCCGTCCCTGAAGAGCGAAAGCTGCAAATCATCCGGAATGGGTGCTTTGTTGCGTTTAACTTCTGTAGCCGATGAGGGCCTCGTATAACCGTAACGTTCAGGTTTAGGAGGCCACTCTCGAGCTGCTTGAAAAAGTAAGTCTATTATTAAAGTTGTTCAGCCAATTGCCCGAAACTACCACTATGGGGAGGAATAGCCGATCCACTCCTTTCATAAAGCATTTGAAACCCACATTCTGGCCACTAGACGCGTCAGCAGAAGTGGAGCGTCGCTGTTTACCGATGCGAGCCATCTTGGCCCTTTCTGTCAACCAGTACCATCCGCCAATCCTATGGCTCATTAATTAGACGAGTAACGGATCACTATGCGTCATCATGGCAGCCAATTGAAGGTATACCTTCTCTGATGTCGGTAAAGGCCGTATACAGTGATAACATCGTGTTCATTAAGTCCAGTCGGATATGTCGCGGACGCGAATTTGCAAGCTAACAGGACGATCTTTTAGACAGTTCAGCTCAACTTTATCTATCGGCAGAAGGCAACATGCTTGCTTCTACAAATGTGCAAATGCTGGTAGCTTGGAGGAAAAATTCATCTCCTTTCTCGCTCCCACAATCCCCGTGCGCTCAACTAGGAATGTGTTCGGCTGACACAAGCTAGGTAGCGGATCACAGATTTAATGGTAAACACTAAAATAATAATTCAGCTGTAGGAATCTTTGTATGCCTAGCTGCCATGTCACCCGAAGGAAGTATGAGGGCTCAGATACTGTGAGGTTGCCCAAGCCTATACAGTAGAAACGCGGATGCTGCTACCGACGATCATTCTCACTCGTGAAACCTTATCCACGAAGTCAGCATGTGGATGCAAGCACTAGCGGAATGCAATGGCACCAAGTTTGCTGTGCACCTGTAATGAAAGCCATTTACAATGATAGGAAGCAATAAGACGGAATTCCATATGAGTAGATTAAATCCATACAGACAAACATTCTGTACCGTAAAACGCTAATCACTGATCAAGTCAACAGCAACATACCCGGAAGCGTGGCAGCACCAGCAGCTCCTGTAGGCCCAGCATTCACTTCATGTTCTTGGCGCATTCTTTGATCCTCCATAGACACCCTCAGAGCGTACAACAAATCCGGATCTTCGTTGGCGTCCAACCCGAAACCAAGTCCCAAACCGGAAGTTGCCAAAGTGCCACCGAATTCCCCAGCAATTATAGGACTAGTTACCAACGAATCATGAAGGACAGCCCCTGGAGGAACGGAAACGAGGTGAGAAGACCCCCCGGCCTTCCCGTTCAAAGTATCAATGAAATCCGAGAGCTTTTGTTGATTTGCTTCGTTCTCACCGAAATTCACGACGTCCACACTGACTTTTTCCTTCTTAAGGTGTTTCGCCAAATCAATCATCTAAACGTAACCACTGAAAACCGAAACTTACTGATTTATCGGAATCTGATATTGGACTTCCCACAAAGCAGACGATTCTCATTTTTTGATGTCTCAGTTGACGGTGGCGCAGGGCGAGATGAGCGATTCGTATCGCTGTGCAGAAGCTGATGACGCCCTTCGGTTCTACGGTATGTAAACGATTATATATTTTGCTCGAGTCGTTTGTGAGTGTACACAGGACCTCTCTGTTGGCTAACGAGATCAGACCCAAGGTATTCTCAGGATTGCGCTGGCGCTTACTCTGGCATATGAGACTCACCGCATCGTTCTGCGCCTGCAAACGCGATGGCATGAAATCTCCGTTCCGCATGAAGTCACTGTCATCGACACTAAGAAAATAATAGCCGTACCAAGCAAACTTACGCGATCATCGTAGCCTCTTGTGACATCGTCAGATGGGCAGGGTTGGCGATCGGCGCGACTAAGAGAGCGAATAGTTTGGCACAAATACTGAATTCTCATTGGTCGAGAGCTCCGCTACCCTCAGCCACCAGGGTGTCATAGTAAGGTTGAATATTTTTTCACGGATTCACGGATTGATACACAGGATCGAGGCGTTTGCTCAAGTTACCCGGGGCGGTTTTGTTCTTGTCGTTCAGTCCCTTGTCTGCGTAAACCCTAAAGACCTCTGAATTTCGGGTTGGACGAGGCAGGACACAATCGGATTTCACTAGCTAAGCATTAAGAGCTCTTTTGTGTTTTTATTACTCGCATGAACTTCCAGGTACCCTGTGCAACCTACACCGCTTGAATACCTTAACCAAGTTGTCTACTCACATAATCCTCACTGAGCCTATCCAACGAGCTACCAACACGAACCCTAGATCGTTGCTACTGCTACGGTCTGCGGTCAGTCATTTAGAACAATGGAATTCGTTATGGTAGTATGGCGTTGTCACAAAACAGATAGAAGCACACCCAGATAAATGGCAAAAATAGATTTGGGAACAAGAAAGGTATTTAAATTTTTGCATTTTTCTTTTTCTTACTGTTTCTTTCGTTCTATCACTTTCCTGTCCCATTTTTATCATAAATTGATAGCCATAAAAGGAAAGGAAAGGGTAGAAGTTAACGCGGGTCGTCACAGGTGGATCATGATTTTGTTATACGACAGTATACTAAAGAGGCAAAGCTGCTTTCGGTCAGGGGCCGAAATCCAATGTTTGAATTTGACAAGAGCCACTTCATTCGGTAGCACATCGTTGGCTGACATATATCCTACTGAGAGTAGTTCCATGCTACACTGGCGGTGTGAGATTAGAACCTGGCTCCATAATTGAGCTAGCGTTCTAAGGGTGATATTCTCTGCACGGATGCCGGACGTCTGGCAGAAAACTTAGCGGTAATATAGTGAAGATAAAAATCCCTGTTGCCTAAAGGTTACTTTGGAGAAGGGAGGTAAAAAACTATGGTAATAATTAGTAAAAGTTGGCAAGCAGAAATGACCGAAAAGCAGAATACAACTAGGACCCTCGTTCCTTGAAAATGTTCGGAAACCCAGATAGCCCTGTATTGAAGGGAGTACACTACAGACCATCACACAACATGCACCCTGCTCCCAGAAATTTCAGGCTGCAATTGGCGTACCTGCATATCAGGTGGCTTGTTAGAAGCATGGTGATTATCCGTTCAACGCCAAGCTTCTGAAGCGGGATGTCAAGAGTATTTTTTTCAACATCCCGTCTATTCCTCAAAGGTGGAAATAAGGAACTGGTCTGTAACTCGCTTCCAGCGCTTGCCTCCTTCCACAACTGCTGCTCTGACGACGGGGAATTTCCTTCAGTCTTCAACGAAATAACCACCATCGTCAGCGATTTATAGGAAGTTGGCGCTACGTTGCCTATTATCCCATCGAGCGTCTTAGTCTGTCCCATATTCACTCTAATCCTTTAAACTACTAGAATCCTCGACTCGTGTTGTTGCTGTTCCACCGCCACAACCAGCACAGCGTGTTACTCTCTTCGCGGTGACCCCTGACCACCTGCCTATCTTTGACAACAGATAATCAGCCGGAATGCTGAAGTTCGTGGCAGGAGGTATTCGCTGCTTGCCACGATGGGTGAGCAGTACGTCCAGATAAACCTCAAGTAGTTTAAACTACACTACAATGACAGTCTTAAGAAACGCGCTCGAAATAAATCCGAGCATTGAAACTTGGGAGTATTATTGATGAATTTTGAAGGCATGGAAACTAATGAAAAACTAAACCATTCCGCCAAATGGTGGTTTCTCTGAACGTTTCTACAAAACCTTGCATGTCTCACCTCACCTACTTTCTTGTACCTTGTAGCAGGAATGAAACTGGAGGCATGTGCGCAAGGCCTATGCCTGATTGCTGTCAGAAAAGTAGAGATTTCCGTCGGGGTGCCTCAGCCTTTTGTGTAGTGACAAATGCCACGGCATAATGACACGGAACAGCCACCTCTTGTCATGTGCCTGCCACCAAGGCAAGTTCGGTAAGGGCTTTTCTAACTCAATAGTTTGGAGCCCTACTAGAAGAAAAGTGCGCTCAAAGTAACGATAATCCAGCATGTGAAGTTTCAGTTTTACTGATCCCAACGACCAAAGACGCACGAAGCAGGTGATTCGCCGGGATAGCCAGTGCGCCCTACAGCAAACATGAGGATGTGACTTTCTGCCACACGTGTCCCGCGGCCGACCACCCGCAAGTGCAGAGACCATCATCCCCTTGAGATTACTCGCCGTATGATCATACACTTTGGGGTGGGACCGAGCAAAAGGCAAACAGGCCGGTTCGGTCTCTATCCACAACACCTCTACCAACTTGCGTTATTTCCGTTGGGCCAGCCGAAAATATTTTGAATTACTGCAGCATATCCTCACGTGTTCTTTTTCAAAATCCTGTCTAACCATCAACATCTTTTTGTAATTAAACGACGGCCAGGATGCAGCACTCCAGCAGTGGTGTGACTAAACATTTGAGCTTGAATCCACCGGACAACTAAAATGATAGCGCGCAATAGCCTGTCTTTCTGCCCACGGCGGCTCCGCAGGCTATTTCCTGCTTTCCGCAGAGATATTCGGAGTGGTTCGGTTGACCAGAAAATCTCTGAAGAACCTTGACGGATGATGGCTCCTACCGACATTATGGCGGCGAAACTTTCTGTCTTATCGTTTGGTTGTGGATGCCAGTGTGGCGGTCGGGCGTGCGTGATGGCATCTATCCAGAGAAACTCATTGGAAACGCTCAAATTGAACCGCGATCCGTTATCCAGGAATATGGTCACGTTGGCTAAGGAGCTAAGATGACACTCGCGGGGTACTGGTTGTTATTGGTGGATCATCAAAAACAACCTTTGGCCTTTTCGAAAAAGCGTCCACCAAAACGCAATAGGTCGCCCCATTAATAGGGCCAACGTAGTCAACACACATCCGAGACCAGGGGCGTTCTGATTCAGCCAAACACCCGGGGGCAGGCGTAAAGAAACCATATTGGAGAGCCAAATAAATCCGCCGGATAGACCTGCGGCCGAAATGACAGACAGGACTACTCGCTAGAGTGAGTTTATCGGGGCATTGGCAAAGCTTATTCGGCCGAGCAATTCAGGACCAAGGGGCTTAACTTCGGCGGACATCGCATGCCACGAGCCAGCAAATTTGTTTCCCTTGGCGAAATGTATTGAGGTAGCACCCCTAGCTGCTGTAGCTCACCACCGTAGGCAGCAATGGCAGTTCTGGGGGACTTCTGGGCCCGTGGTCGCATTATGGCTTCTCCGATATAATGGTGATGCCAAAGCAGTGTCCAAATGCAGGGGGACCGGACGGCCCTTGACCATGGCTGTGTGCGGTGAGTTGGGACATTGAACTAAGCGTTTCTAGCGGCCTCAAAGCAGAGGCAACCGGTTTGAAGTCCTGGATGTACAACTCCTGCTTGGGGACGACCTTAAAGGCATTAGATTAGCGTGTCCAAAAGTATCTGTCTTTGTGGCCAGCGGACTTGCACCGCTGACAACAATGTTCCTCGGAGTGTAGAGTCTGACGAAGTGCCAATACCCTCGATGCCAGAAGGCATGAAGGTTTCTTCTGAGCTTCCGGCTGATTAGGTTGATTGGTGCAAGAACAAAACGCGGAAGGGGAGAATGGGCCAAAATCAGATTCACCTGAAGGATTGGGGGCCTGCCGACCTGTAGGAACTGCGGAACCGCGTTCATCCATAGACTGGACAGTAAATGTGTTGAACTGCAGAGTTGTGAAACGTTGCTACTCATCGGCAATGGCGTTGAACGTCAGCGGACGATTGTGCTAAAGACAGTTGAGCAGGGGGTTGGAAGTTATACACGGAAATGAAGAATTGCACTGGTCAGTTGTGAGCGACTTTCGCGTTCGCGGTAGACAATGCCAGCGTGGCTAAAAGTTCTATGAATCATTCATAAACGAATATACGCAATTACTAGTCACGTAGATTCTTCGGGAGAGTTAGGTTGCAGTGTTTATTCACATTGGCCGGCTACGGATATTAGGAAAGAGCATGAATGACCGGAATAGCCCTCCCACAGGTAAATCTGTTTCGAACCTAATGTTAGTTTCCGGGCCGTGGCTCCGCTGTGGAGGTTGGAGTACCGTCAACCGTACGACTACGCCGTGTGACTAGTCACAGGAAAGGAACACGGCGCTTCGGGAGAATGTCCATTATGGCAGGGAAAGGCGCAAGAGAGCAAACTTCAAATATCGGGGATTTAAGCCGACAATAATTCAGCGAATGAAGAGTTATGCAGTGATGGTGCCCCCAAAAGGACCAAAACTATTCGACGCTTCCTCAAGGCAGGCCATCAATCCAACACTTGTTAACTTGACGTTTGTTCCACTCACCCACGATACATGAACAAAAAACGATTAAGGTTGGCTCTGAAGTATTTATCCCCTTTTTCTCGGGCCTTAGTTGCGTCTCTTAGAAAGTCACATTAAGTCGCAGCAAGCTGTATCCAGGCTTGCCGATGAAATTTGTCCATGGGGTTTAGCGGGATCAGTTTTATTGAGAATTATTGTACGGGGCGGAAAACCATGTTCGATGAACTCCTTCGTACGTGAGCCCCTGGGGCCCAACGGGTAACATAGCTGAGGTCCTTGGATCGGTTGTACGATCACGTTAGACAGCATGACACAAGTCTCAGCTGGCGCCTTGCAGTTTATGCGTGGCTGTTCTTGAACACCGGATAAATTCTAGCTACCTTATGCCGATGTGAGTCCGTTAGTCCACCGCATTAAAATGTAGAAATATCGCAGTATTTTGAAGACAATACCGGTTGATAGGAGCTGTATTTGTTTGGCAGCGATAATTTTTGGGCAAATTTTTGGTAGAAAAACGACGGTCAGTTCTGTAGAATAAACCTCATGTAGACCAACTGCAATCAAACAACTGAATAGTTTGGCTGCTCCTTTTACGCTGCTCAGAAATTTCAAAAGCAGATAAACGTCACTAAAACATG
>SJOL01009247.1:735857-746060 GCA_004794785.1 Opisthorchis felineus | reverse complement strand
CAAATTGAGAATTGTGACCATACGTTTGCCATTTGACGAAAGTTTTATTCCTTTGGCAGACCGTAAATCATCATCCTTGAAAAATTACATTAGCCATTTTAACAAAGTCAAGACTTGTACGCAACAAGTGAGATTTAAAAAGAATCGCGGGACTCCTCCCAGTAGATGAATGACCGGCATTCCGGTATTGCATCAAAAACTTGTCAATTCCGCGGTCTAATTCCACAAAAGAAGTAGGAGAGAATGTAATAATGGAAGACTTAGGTATCCGCGCAAACTTATCAGCAAACCAATTCCACTGGGGATGTCGTGGAGCAGCAAACAGATGTCGACATCCAAGGCCTTTTAACCATCTCTAGAGGGATTTTTCAGTATAGTATGTGCCGTTGTCAGTGACCAAAGCAGTTGGTACACCTTCGTGGCTGAATACTTTCATAAATGCTTGTTGTGTGAATTCAGCACTTGGAGAAATAGTTAGAAAGACTTCAGGCCAACGTGAATATGCGTCAGCAACAATTAAAGCATAGTATTTACCGAGAAAAGGACCGCAGTAGTGAAATGTTGAAATGTTCCACAAGTAACTGACCTCGTATACCACTGTGAAGATTTGCTGCGAACATTGTGTGTACATTTAACACAATTTTTAGCATTAGACTTGATGTCAGTATCTGTTTCCGGTCACCAGTATGACGAGCGTGCAAGACATTTCATTTTATCAACACCCAGATGGCCAGAGTGCAAATCTGCATGAACAGCCACCCGCTGAGTCGGTGGAATGATAACTCTATCCTCAAAGCACCACAAACCATCCGGAGTAATGGACAAACTCGCGGCGACAGGAAAGGCAGGAAGTCGACGTCGCTCTTACGGTATCCAGCCACGTCGCAGTGCAGAAAAAATGGGAGCGAAATATCTTCTAATATCAGCAACAAGCTCATCCCGTTTGACTCGTAATGGTTAAATCAATAAACAATCTTAATTTTTTGTGTCGAAGCCACATAATGGAACTCTGGATTAGGAATCGGCATGGGGAATCATTTTTGCACTACGATGAATAATCGCATAGGTATACGAACTCAGTACAATAATCCACCGTTGCACCATAGCGGCAGATGACTTCGCTACAGATTTTGTAGGATGATACAAGAACTTTAAAGCCTCGTGCTCAGTAGCATTGGTGAAGTTTGGAGCCGTTTGACAGCCCAATATACTACAAGCGCTCCTCGTTGAGTTTGCGACTATCCACATTTAGCTTTTGAGAGTCGACGTGAAATGCAGATCACCGGTCTGTCACACTGTTCAAGGATAGCTCCTATTCTAGTGGGAGGAGCATCAGTAATGATGGCCGAATGATGTTTGGCGGAAAACGGTTTCAAAACAGCTGAAGTTTGAAGGTGACCAAGCAATGCACGCAACGTCTTTTCATGGTTGGAGGACCAGGAAAATTGATTGGCAGATATGACATCAAACAAGCAACCTGCGTGCTTAGCAAAATTAGGAATAAAACGAGGATAATACTGAAATGCTCCTAGAGCAGAACGCAGTTCTTGCAGATTAGTTGGTGATGACGCAATTACTAAAGGAGATAGACGGTTTGTATTGAGTTTAAAACCACTGCCATCCACAGTGTGGCCGAGACATGAGAGTAACGGAGAGTAACGGTAAAGGTGCGTGTACCAGGCTGAATGGCAACACTGAACTCAGAAAGTCGCTTCAGTAAAGATAGTAGACGGATATCGTGGATAGCTTTATCAGCAGCGTGCATTATAATACCTTCTTGGTACGCCTCAGCGCCCTCAGTATTCCTTTCTCATACATAGAATTTATTGCGTGACGAGCAGGTTCACGTAAGCCAAGTGGAATAATTTGTCTCTTGAGAAATATAGGAACCCCGTATCTTCGACTTTCACCCTGGGTAGTTGCATGCCACCTGTAGCCTCAGAAAATTTAAGAATCAGTTGTTTGAGCTCACTCTCATTTACAGAAGTCAGTAAGGCGATACAAGTTCGCAATGTGCGCAAACCTTTGAATCCGATAATCGATGGGCCCGAGGTTGAAACTAAAAAATTACAATAGACAGGGGTACCTTGTGGCAATCTCACAAGAATCGTGCATCTACCCACTAGAGGTACAGAATGTCCAGTGATACCGCGGATATTAACATCTGTAGGCACTATCACCACACTAGGATAAAATGCAGTTGGAGCTGACTGTGGAATAATGGACTCAACACCACCAGTGTCACAGTGGAAGCATGCTTTTGACCGAAAGCGGTTAACAAATTTTGAAAAATGTGCGACGAATTTTGGGGCAAAATGGGTAAAGAAGCGGTAGACATATCTTCCTTATTGCTTAAAGGTTAGTATTTAGATCACAAGTTAGGTGGCTCACTTTTTTGGGCTTGCAGACAAGTTGGTTGTCTCCCGTTTTCCCGCAGACAAAACATTTCGCTTGCCTGTGAGATCATGAATACCTGAAATGGTTTCGTCCACAATATTCACATTTCCCAAATTTTTGAACGGCTGAATTGGAATTACGATCTGTGAAGCAACGTACTGATTGCTTTGGGGCCGGGAAATTTGTTTGAGATTTAAATGTGTTGTCTATGTGCATCCTTGAATTATTTCTTTTAGTGTAACTGCTTCATCAGCCTTCGTCATCTGCTTCGCATCTTCATACTGCCCACATATTTTCCGAATAGTTCGAAATTGTTGATCTGGATAGAGCAGCAGCTTCTGTTGTAATTGGGGCAGTTGAATACTAGGAATGAGTCTATCACTAAGTTGGTCTTCTAGTTGGGCACCCTAGTCACATTGGGCTGCCTGTGTCTGTAACTGCAATACAAAATCACGAACCGACCGAGAATGGAAGCGCATCAACATATTGACTCAAGCTCTTTTGGCTGCTACGAAGTTGATCGGTTTGAAGGATTGCAGAACTTTGTTGTTCAATGCATCATAGGAAATATTGATTGGAGTTTCTGGATATACTAAATTCTTGTCCAATGTATATGCCTCCTTGCCAACAAAATGTAGAAAATACGCCGTGGGTTCCTTATCATCCATGTCGGATTTTGTAAGACACCACATTTCAAACCGTTCCAAATAATCTTCTACGTCTCAAGCAGTTGAATTAACATTTAATTGTTCCGTTTTGTTAGGTATGTTGAAATGTTCCAGTAGCGACGCCAAAATGTAGTAATTGATTTCAGCACGTACATAAGTATAACCAAACGGACTAGAAATTCAGAATTCAGCACGGCGTAACAAATAGCACGTATGTATACTAACTGATGTGTGTCTACGGTCCTTGGAATATTCAAACAATGGAATAATGGATAGAGCAATGGATAGAGCATCAGTCATGTTTATCACACTAACCGATTGCAAAGTGGACGCAAGAGAATCACATACGCACCTGCAGGAGTAAACCACTTTAGATGAAGCCAACATCGGAAGCTTTTTTTATAATTTAGCGAAACTAGTACGCCACTTTTGGGAGACACTGCCTAACCAGTGTGAAACTGAAGGTACTTCTATGGCAAACGAAGTACGTGAATCTGAAAACTCGGCCAAAACATTTGGTGACACCTATTGTTCTATGAAATAAACCGTTTAAAAGTGGCAAATGTACCAACCGCTCTTCCTGATACACAACTAGCTTGCTTGCCAGCTATGCTGTTGCAGCGCAAATGGCACAGCAACAATGCCTGGCCACAAGCATGGCTGGAGAAGCGGAGTTCCTAGTCAGCAGAAATATAACAGTATTATCCATGCATTCATCCAGGGCACAACTCACACCTATATTAAGCCACCTTTGCTTACGGCGGTTTTGCTTCTCTTCTTACCATATGAAAACTTGGGTGTCACCTGCAGTTTAATGATAATCCTGAAAGAATTGTTTGCCCATTGGTTTTACGTAACTGATATTTTTATTTTATGTATTTTATTTATTTCACGTAACTGATCATAGTCCTTGGACGAAATCATATGCCATGGATCCGATACAAAAGGGAACACGAAGACTGTAGGACACGTTACGTATTCCAGAAACCCAAACCAGCGACTAGCGTAATCACAAGCCAAGAATTATGAAGCCTTGAGATTTATCAACAAAATACGGTACTACACGTATAAAATGCGTATACGAAAGGGACACAAACCTCAGATTATGGGGATTTCTGTCTCATTGCTGCGCGAATTGGTGCAAGTCCAAAGAAAGCCCGGCAAGAGCAGCAACTCGATGTGAATTACTAACAAATGTGCGCGCACAGCACGTGGTCACGCAATCGGTCAAAAGGCGAGCATGAAAATTTCATTGGAATTGGTTCGACATGATAAGGGTCAGAAGTTTGTGAGAGGCCGTGGGTGAAAATTCAATATATGGGGTAGGCGCAGAAGACGGTGAGTTGAAGAAATGGAAGGGTCTGACCAGGAGAAAGGAGGTTCACCGCCTCACCAAAGCCAGTGTGGCTTTACTTCAGCTACCCCAACTCAGTACTGGACAGCAGCAACAACGGAGGCAAAAATGGTACAGTTGACTCTAGCCACAGTCACCTCTCACATTCCTTCATATCCTCTGCGCCTAAGTTTCACCTAACTCTTCTACCATGCATACCTTCCGTATATCTCTGGTTACTGTACCATCGGGAGACTTGGGCACCACCTTTCTTACGCACCCATCCGATCCAGGTATAGCGGAGGTTACAACCAGGTGCCGTGTGTTGTTCTCCAATTGTCAATACCAAATCACCCACGTGTATATTTCTTCGGAGAGTCGTCCACTTATGCCACAGTTGATGCAGTGGAATGTATTCTCTCAGCCAGCGGCGCCAAAATGGGTCGACCATCAGCTGACTCTGTCTCTACTGTCGAGTATGTCGATGTAGTATCCCTGGATCTTCACCAATAAGGACGCGTGATGCTTGGGGTAGTAACAGATAGTTCGGGGTCAGAATATCATTATTATCAGGACCATCTGGCACTAAGAATAGTAGACGGTTGTTCAGTATTCGTTCCACTTCCGTCGAATGTATTGTCAACGATTCTTCCGTTGGCACTTGTTCCCGAGAGACTGCGCTTAGGACACGTCGAAACGACCTCAGCATCCTCTCCTAGATTCTACCTCTGTGGCTAGCATAAGAAGGGTTAAAGTGCCAAGCAACTTGTTGCCCCAGCATATCGTACTTCACTTTGTTTTCATGAACTGTTTCAACTCCATTTCTGCTCCAACAGAGTAAGTGCCTCTAACACTGTACACCTCTGGGGTTCCTCGTCGATTGACGAACCGAGAAAATGCCATGAGGAATGAGTCAGTGAATAACGGACAAGCCGCATCTATGTGTATTGCATGTGTTTGTAAGTAGGTGAAAATACAGCCACATCGCTTTCTCGTAATACGGCCCTCGCGACTTTGAAACGGTCCGAAATAGCCGAGGCCGGTCGCTGCAAAGGGGTACTATGGCTTCACTCCGGCAACTGAAAGGTCTGCCATCACTTGTCCGGCTGAAAGGGCTGACCTTACTTTGCATCCCATGAATCTTCTTAGGACGCGTTTGACCGCAGTCGTAGAACTTAAAAACCAGTATCGTTGCCGTATGGGTGCTAGGGTATGCGAAGTGTCCATATGACCCTCAGACTCATGATAAGGGTTAATAATGCCTTGCGTCACCGGGTGATCTCCTGGACGAATAATTGGATGCTTTGCGAACTTTGGCAGAGCACCATTGTCCACTCGGTCACCAACACATAGAAGACCATTAAGAACTATCGGGTATAACTTGTAAAGCGGTGATTTTTTACAGTCATTTACTGCGTGCCTTTGAGTTTATGGGTGGTGCTAAGCTCTTTGGGAAAGTCTTTAGCTGAACATACTGCAATATGGATCGTTCGGCCTGTTCAGTTCTTCGAGCTGCAGGGTGTTCTTAACTGCGTTACCTTTTCCGACTCTTTTACTGCGGAGGTAAGATTTAAACCTGATAAGCCAGGCAACTGCTTGCCTCAGCCTTATCAACGACGAACATTACGACAACACCACATCTGTCGCAAGGACTGCTGTCGCAGTAGATAAAACCATGGCTACCCCCTTTAATTTCAGATCCGTGGCTTGGTAGTGGAGTTGCTCGACTTCAGTATTAGGCCATTGGTGCTCATCAAGCCTCAGAAATTCAGGACCTTGAATCCAAAGTTGGAACAGCTGACAGTGTTTTGTACGGATGCCACGTGAGGTACAGTCAGCAGGGTTCACGTTGGTTGGAACAGGCCTCCGTTGAGAATTTCTGGTATTTTCGTGTATGAAACTAACCCTGTTGGCCGTAAATGTTTTTTTTTAAATGTAATGCAGCACAATCAATGAGTTAGTCCAAAACTATACGTTGTTGAACCGGGCTTCTAGCTGTTTCACCAGGTGGCGCATTAGCCTAACCGCCCATGCAGCAGCCTGAATTTTGAGGAGAGGAACAGTTACTGGCTTGAGAGGCGCTACTCTTGATGTCGCCATAAAAAACTGCAAGGAACTTGCTTTACCCACTAAAATCTCAGGTAAGCTACAGCTGCATAACCAACCTCGGATGCGTCAGAGAAACATGCAACAACTGATGCTCCACAGCAAACTGTTTAGGCCCAGCACATCTAGGAATAGCTAATGACTAGACATTTTGAATGTCGTTTCTCTTTTTCCCCAAAGTCACTTCAATATCTTGATTTTCTGCTTCATCCTAGCCACATCCCGATCTACAGAGCTCTTGTAATAATTGTCTTGGCTGTGACAACAGGGGCGCAAAGTATCCCAAAGGATCAAATAATGGGGCTCCACAGAAGAGAATACCTCGCTCTGTCACTGGACGCTCCGTCACCGCTATTTTAAACTCAAACCTGTCGCTCTCGACAAACCAGTAGAGTTCCAAGGTTTTGTGTGTGTCAGGATGTAATGAGTTCAAAGACACCAAATCGGTAGCACGCGTGTGAGCTGGTGTCCGGGTTGCTTATCCACTTATGCAGACAGAAGCCACCTTATCCCAACAACCTGGACGGTTGATCGACTAACCTAAGAGCCTGAGGGGCAGAATCGACCGACGCCAAGCAGTCATCACTGTTAAGATTCATCTCCACCACGTTAATCGTACCGTCATCAAGCGATTTGCAGTTGTCGTAGACCGTTTTTCTCAAAGCAAACGTCGCACAGAAAGGTGAGGACGTAGCTCCAAATGGGTGAACAACAAGCTCTTAGACTTCCGGTGTCTGCTCCAAGTTACCGTCAAAGTGCCATAGAAAACTTAGTGGCGCCTTATCTTCTGGCTTTAATTGAACTTGCAAAAGCATTTCTTGAATGTCCGCCGAAAACGCAGTATCGTTCAAACGAAATCGTAGCAAGACCCCAGTGATGTCGTTTGTCAAATCTGGCCCAGAGTACAAGCGGTCGTTCAGCGATAGTTTTCCAGACGTCGCCACAAAATCATATACCATTCTCAAATTCCCCGGTTTGTGTGGATTAAATACGGAATGGTGAGGGACGAGTCGGCGTCCCTCAAGCTGATCAGTTGGAACTTTCCCGACGTAGCCCTTGGCTTCGTGTTCTGATATGGCGTTTGTGTAAGAAAGAAAGAAAGAAGTAAGAAATTTGGATCCTTTGTCAGATGGAGCCGAAGGTAGTTTAACCGCCAATCGACTATGTGCTTGTTTTCAGATAAGTCATTCCAATCCCGCCTCCCTGGGAGTCCAACTTGATAGTGACAGTTAGAAGGGCTTACCGACTGCCTGACCTGACTTAGCAACAGCTTGTCTTCAACCGACGTAGACACATCTCCTTTGAGTCTTTAATCATTAAACTCAAGTTCAAGCAAACGTAGCTCGTCACTTTCTATTGTCTCCTGTGCGTTTGTGCAGTTCATTGTGATAGTTTTACCAATGCTGGTGCCCGATGGATTACAGATGATCCAACCGAATGCTGTCAACAAGGTATGTGGTTGTTTGCTGGTCCCATTACGCTGTTCTATCACCCAATGTGCATCTGGTACTGTATCATCCATCACTTTGACATTTGAGGTTCCTCACGTGTCCTCTGTCCCTATTTGTAACCCCCGCCCCACTTTTGTGTTTATTGCGTGTGTATGTGTATGTTTGCCCCTACCACTTCACTCCTTTTACCTTGAGGTCATCCGGCCATTTTGTGGATGACTTTATGCACTTTCGACTATCTCAGGTAGGAGCCTGTTTGCTCATTTCGTTCGTACTTTTGTATTCCAAGTGGACCATCTTTTGTGGACGAGTATCTACCGTCGAGGTTTGTGTCTTCTGTGAATTGATGTCTTACGTTAATAGTACCGTATAGAAACCCAGCTCCGACTTTGATTTGCCTTCCCGGAGGTTCTGGTATTACGCGTCACTCGAAGATACCGTTTGCCGGTTACAGGTTTATTGGTGCCTATCAGAATAGATACCTTTCCGGACGCGAATAGAGGAAGCTTGATCTCTCGATGACGGAGTCAGTGACGTAGTAACTCTTGAGAAAGCAGGGTTGGTCTCATTAGGGGTAACTCGTTTCGTAGAGTACGTGGTTTCTGCGTGCGCTTGATAATTCCCGTTGGAAGATTCGATAGTTAGACCGAAAGTCGTTGTACCTCTCTTTGATGGTCCACTGAGGTATCCTTCAGTCCAGTCTGGTTAGCGACCCCAAGGGACATTAGGTTGAGTCGGATCCACTGTCAAGAGAGGCATAGCATAGTACGGAGCCACTGGGACCAACAGGGTGCACTGGAAGACACCCTGGGATGGCTGGTGGGACTTCCGCGGAGTTCGAGTTCACATTAAATTTCGATGCAGGAGGTGCCTTCATGTGATTGCTCATGTGCAGCGACCGATGATGTTGCCTCCCACATCCCTGCAGAGCTCGGCATCTGTCGACGTGGTGGTTGGGCTTGAAGCAATTAAAGCACATTTTACATTCCCCCAACGTATGAAGCTGTTCTTTACGGGAATTAGCCTGGAATGCGGAACACACGTATAAGGATTGGTGAGCCATACACATTGGACAACTCACCAAGTTAGATTCAACGGCGTTAACGTTTGGACGAGGAAACTTCGTGCGTTAGATAAAATGATCAGCATTCCTACGGGATACGCGACTGGCACTGCTGGCTAGCTTCCCGTAAACATTTGACGCTGCCGACAGTCTTCTTTCGAGGAACTGAACCAACTGGCAAAAGAATGGCTCTTTCTGATCGTGTATAATATCGGTAACCTTCTCCCATTCCCGTCGAAAATGCCCGGGCAGCCGCATAACGATCCGTTTCAGGTTGGTCGAATAATCCAGGTCGGCAGTGCAAAGCATCTGCGTCAGAACGATCTCACAGCTATTCATCTCGCGTACCAGTTTTCTCAGAGCGTTGGTGTCCTCAGCCGCTATGGTGCCTCCGTTCAGTGTACTGTTAATGAAGCTATGTCATGGGGTCGTCTGAATTCTTTATGAAGGATACCCACGGCTTTTACGGAACCATTGTCCTCTGGTGGTAATACACAGTCCTTGGCTGTCTTGGCGTGCAATAACGGATCAAGTACATTAGTCTCTGTGTGTCATCCCCGACTCGACGATGTTGACTTGAAAGCTGTTCATAAACTTCCAAAAGTTACGCGGAGTTTTGTCGAATTTATCCGTTTCTATCTTCGGTAAAGCCGCAGTTGCTCTGAGCGATCCCAAGGAAATTTTGCCGAGATTACGTGTTGCACCTGGTGGGGCCGTGCAGTGTTTCATGGTGACACCGTCCGTTTCTGGGTCATCCACGGTGAGTAGATCTGATAAGTTTCGAAATGCAAATTAGCTAGCGTTTTTCGTTTTGGTTCAACTTTTTCTTTACTAACTTCTAGTTCCCGGAAACTTTTCGCTAATTCTCCTCCTAAAACATTTCGCTAAAACTAAGCGCCTAATTTTTTAACGGAGAGCATGCTAGGCTCAACGCTACTAGACGTACTATACCTTGGTGGGCGAAAACATGCAGGGACAAAAGAGGGCCTAGAAATACGGTTAACCTGGGACGTAGAGGGCATGGAACGAGCGTCAAAAGCTTCTCCAACAGGGAGCGATTGGATTTTGGCGCTGTCGGTAGACTTGCGTCTGAGAATATACGTCTTCATTTCGGAAAACTCTCTTCCCGGGGTCCGTGGGAAATAGTCCAATGTGAGTACCATGGAATACATGGCGTATTCCGGG
>SJOL01009247.1:722268-734170 GCA_004794785.1 Opisthorchis felineus | reverse complement strand
CGTCAGGGCTGGTCGGCGCAATATTGGAAAAACAACCGTAGATGGTCGATTAGGTTACATGATTGACCGATCTCTATTGACGCAACAGTCAGACCGAATCGAGGTGGCAATTCGATGCCTGAAATTGGCGCGCTGGCGACAGTGACAAGATATCCCTCGTCAGTACTATTTTAGCCTAATGCCGGGCACTCGTATGCGCTGTTTTAGCATGCTTATTCAGACGTGGTTTACTGTACTCAAAAAACTAATCATGCTATTGGGGCTGCCGGTCAATATCGGCGAGTTTGCGTGGACTGATACTGTTTGTTCCACTCATTAGTGGGGAATAAGCATGGACTGGCAGTAACACAAGTGCGAGGCATACTCTTGGTGTCGCCGGTGGAAAAAAATAGTTCCCGAAATCAGCGTATGTGGTCAAATGGATTGGTGCTCCAGTGTGGAGCATTGAGTACGCCATGCAGACGGAGCCGATTACGGATAAGGTCAAGGTAGTATGACTTGCGACGTGTTTCAACTAGCTGTATTTGCTCCTCCACTCTTGGTCAACTATTCGCGAGCTCGGAGGCAGGAGTGGCTTCGGTGACGGCAGTGACAGCTGACATACCAGGAATTTATGCGTTCGGTTGACAGGCTGACTGGTTGTGAGTTGTCAGTTGGTAATTAGGAATCGCCTTCTTTCCCTTGGAGACGCTAAAGCTCTATCCCACTGAGAAGGATATACCTGACATCACGAAACTTTGGATGACGTCACATCTTGTGCGACAATCGCAAATATTTTGCCAACTAGCTCGTCGCATTGTATGCGTGGCGAAACTCATCCATATGCTGAGGGCGAACACGGGCAACAATATCCTACTTGAAACACCAGTCAGGACCTCTGCAATCAGGATTAGTAACAGGTTCTTCCATCGGTCATGTGTAACGGTGACGGAAACAACACGTGTTAAGACTTTTTTTGCTTATTCTCAGGGCTGGAGCGTGATTACCCAGTCCAGCTATGAAAATCATCCTTGTGGGCTACATACGCCAAAGGGAATATTAATAAATTGAGTGTATTGGTCATGTGTGTTCTCGCGTTTGACACAAAACAAGCCGCGGCACGTTAATTGGGCGCGCTAGTTTCGGATACAACGTGTTGATGTCGGATTATGGTGCAATGTCAACAAAACAATAGCGTGGGCCGAATGATGGGATAAAACCGGATAGCACTGCAAGTACTCTGAGGATGAGAGAAAAACCTTGTACCAGGTGATTTTTTAGTTTCAGCCTTAGTCGTCTGGTACCGTCCGCAAATCACCCATGGTGTGTCGAAGAATCAACGGAGCAACGACCGCAACAAGAATATCACGTCTACGAACTAAATCATAATAATGAGGATTCGAACAAAGGGAACATTTAAGCCTAAAGGGAAGACATAACCCCAAAAATTCGCGAATATCATTAGGCTGAGCTGATTGGGAAGACATGACAGTGCAGCATATGTGATTCTTAGATATGCACACAAGCTCAACACAGTGAACATCGGAACTCGGGTTTGACGTAGAATGTAGCCGTTATGGTTACCTTTATGAAACCTAAAAGTGACTAAGCGACGAGCACTTCGACGAACCTTGTTTTTCTGTGGAGCAGTTTAAGATCAGCTGCTGTTCCAAGGGGATTCCGAGGGCACTGCGTGCACTTCGGGATACGGCGCAGGATGGCCAAGGCACCTCTGGCCGGTTTACAGCCACCGCGATCCGCAGACTATGAGAGACAATAGATAAAAGGAATATTTAGGCAAACGATCGGCACTAGTAGATGCACGCGTCATTTCCCTTTATTGCTATGTAACTTTCTTGTCCGTATCAGGGTCTTTACGTTTCACCAATGAAGGTCGCCCCACTGCAGCAGCTTTCGTTGTCTCACGAATACCACAAGTTGATAGCCAAGCCAGTACTCAGAATGCTTCTACCGAAGAAGACGACGGCTCACAAAAAGTCAGAACCAGATATCGAAGAACTCAGTGGGCAGCAAGGAGACGCAGTCAGTAACTATGGATTGAGAGGAACCTCGTCGCTGCGGGACTGGCTTTTGTTGATACGCAAACCACCGAAATTGGGAATCGGTTTACTTTCACTGCGCGGCTTCCTGTTCCTCAAATAACTGTTCCGAAACTGTCGAAAAAGCTGCATGAATAATTTAAAAGCGCCGGCATAAAAAACAAGAAAGTACCGCGGCAGTTGCCACCGCTGACTACGTCAACACCGAGTCGACATTAACTCGCATAAATCATGTCGAACATGTATGGTCCTCGGACACCGTAGGCACCAAAATGGGCACCACCTCAGTGAGTGAAAAACGGTCATTCGGGTGTATATCGAAGATGTAGTATACAAAACACCCTCGGAAAACAAGCGCATGATAGTACCAGTTGGGTACTTAACGAGGCGACGCGAGACGGTTCCATGCCGTCTGGTCGATTAAGCTACTGTGACGAGTGAGTTCAGCGAACAACTGATCAGCCGTTGTGATGCCTCCGGTCAACCACATCTTGATAGCAGATTGAACCATGAAAGCATTTTGAAACACGAAAGACGCAAGGTCCGGGGGATCGATGAAATTCCTAACATGCCATATCACTCTCCAGGTGGCATGTTCGTTGAACGAGTACGCCCGTCATTCATAGCCTGCCTGGAGCGTTTGCCGGAAGGAACCCTAGCATTTTGGTTAAGATCCTCTCTGGAAAGCTTTTAGCACGCCGGTCAAAAGCTAGTTTTCTGGGGGACAGCGCGTGGAAACAGGTCACTCAACAGTATGGGATCGTCCACACCAACTCCTGCCCAGCCACTCAGCGTCCACCAGCCGGCAGTACCTTTTCAACAGGCGCTTTCAGTGAGCAGAGCAGTCTCGAGATCACGCACTGACATAAAGTTTCTACGACCACAGGATGTTTGATGTTTACTCGGAAGCGAGCGATGCCGCTTTGCTGCAGAGAATGTTCATCAAATCCAAAGCAAGGACGAAGTTCCAGCGTTAACGGAAGGGTTTGTATGTGGTAGGAACAGCGCGGTCGGAAACAAACTACATGTAAGGACGCCCGGGCAAAAGTGCATTTGTCCACTTCAGCCGACTGATCCACGACATGAGGAAATAATTAAAGTAGCCGACACCAAAATAGAGCTGAAGTTACTACAGCATGAGTGCTTCGGCAGGGCGACGGGGACGTCACTTACAGTAGGCAGATAGTGAGGGATGCCGAGAGCAGTGCCGGACGTTATCAATGTTGATTGTGGTAACCTAAGAATTTTTACTTGGTTTTCAGCCGGCGCGATCCGCAAACTACCCTTCGGACTAAAAAGTGGTCAACACTGGCGAAAAATCATACAATTCCCATTATTATCGTACCCTTTTCTTATTCTTATCAAAGGACCCGCATTTTGCCAACTACCCTCGTTTTACAGTTGCATTCTTCTGCGCCTCACGCTTGTTACATAACGCCCAGAAAACAGTGGTCTTCACAGTTACACTCGAAATTCCTCAAACACCACGGAGGGCTTAACTTAACTTTTTTTAAATAAAATTATAGCAAACGTCGGTGGCATTTCGAGGGCTAAGATAGCTTTAAAATATCATCACTTTAATAAAATGTCTAATCGCTTTTACACCGACATTCCATGTCCGATCACGACCACTCGTGGACAACCTACCGACGAGGGTAAAATTGCGCACCGGTGTTAATTGTGGTGTCCTTTGTCTCCTGTCAGAGAAGCTTTGGTAATGAAGTCAGAGTATAAGGACGCTTCGAATACCCCCGAAGGAGACTGATAACCTTCCAAATAACTGAAATCTTTGTTTGTTTACATGTGTGTACCCCCACGCATTTCTTCCGACACTACCTATGCGCCACCGTGCTCTGATAATAAACCATCCTTTTCTGTCTCTCTGTCCCCCGATAATGGTCGGCGAAGGCTGCTATCTTGTTGTCATATCCAACGGACCCCGTGCTCTTTTCAGCCCAATCGGCTGCTATCCCCGGAGCACCCACAGAGTGAACACGGACCACTCTCCCACACAGAGAAATATTACACATGGTCCTCCCTCACGTAGCTTCCCGGTGGTGTCTGTCGATGCAGGCTTTGCCAATTTTTGTAATATCCAAGATTTTTACGAAATGAAATACGGAAGTTCTTGCCCAGTAGGACTCTTGGGGTTAGCGCTCTGTGGATGCAATAAGAGGCTTGGCAAAAAAAACATTATCGCGCTGAATTTTTTGGCGTCTTATTTCATTGGCAAACGCAATTATGTCGTGCCGCTGATACATACACACCAGTCTGTTATGAACCAAGGTGAGAATATTCACATGGTGCATTTTTATGGCCCAAAATCATCCGGGTGATTCGTCGTCTTTTTAAAGACTTGGTGGAACATGACTAGAATCCGTTTAAGGATGCCTCGGAAGCGAGAAATCCCCACGCTATGGAACAGTCACCGGCGTCGCGACGTCAAATGAATCAATTATGAGCTAATTACGAATCCTTCAGTAGCCGAAATAGTGGACCAGTTTGAATATTTATTGGTGAACATGATGTTGGATACCCTAGGTTTTCCTAACGTTCCAGCTTAGTACCAGAATTGACAGTGACACAAGTTATCGCAGTGACGTGATTAGGGGTTATTTATGGTTACTGAAACTCTTCAGGTGGCATCAACGAAATGCCGCGCAGTTACTGGCGCTGTTGAGTCACGAAAAACCCCGCTCCGTTGTTCAACTCATGATTTCGAATTCGGTTTGTTCATCTGATGCGCGGAGCAAAAAATTACCTCCTATTCATATTCAGGCGTGTGGCCAAAGCATTATCATCTGTACAGTTGTTAACGACGGTCGTGATATGTTACGGCGTCATGTTACAAGTAGACCCTGTGTTGAATACACACAAGTAAATTGGTATCATTCGACTTCAAAGCCTTGTTGACGACCTAATCGTGTTAGCGGTCTGAGTGCACCGAACAGTGGTTGCCTTCTAGATACAACAAAGAAGACAAAACTAAAATTGTTTTCACACCTAATTGCAGCGAACAAGAGATATTTTCAAGGTAATCGTTGAGTAAGAGAAAGATGAATGCGGACTATTGTCGCGCCTCCTGCTCACATTCGCCAGGTGCGTACTTGGCAGAGTTAAAGCGCCTTCCACGGTATGACCAGTGTAGCCTTTATATATGTGCAGGGCCATATGCGAAATTCAATACATCGGAATGTTTGAGTAACGCTAGTCAGTTGTGAACGGGTCTTGCGGCTAGTATAAGTGGTTGATCATATGCAGTCAGTCTTTTATGCAAGCGTCTGCGTCCGGCACTTCCGATCAAGGGTTTACTATGGACTGTAGAGTATTTTGAGCATTCTTCTGCGTTAGAAAAAGGCAATAAATCGCCTCCAGGTTGTCGCACCGCCACGTAGGTTGAAACAAACTTCAATGAAGAATTTGTCCATTCGAGGTGTTTGGTGACCTGGAAACTTACCCATTTAGACAAACCGCTGTCAGCGGTAGACTATCGAAATACACAGCCATATCGTGGCAGTGCAGACCAGCAATTGTTTTTGGTTCAGCCCCAGTTGTTGACGGCGCGTGCCAGGGTCGAGAGCCCGAGTTTGAGTGCGCGCTGCTCGAAAGGGTCGATTATAAAAGATCCTTAACTGAGCGGACATTCAACTTAAAGTCTGTTTTATGTATGGAGGGCTAACCTGGTTGGTTACGATTTTACTCAACATACCACTTGTGTTGCGAGTTGCCCTAGGATCGCCACGCCGTTAATGTTGGTTGCGGGGCTCCAGTGTAAGAATTCAGTTCTACCCACCAAGAGACTCGAATACGCTCGTGGAGGTGAAGAAGACTCACTTGTAAATCCAGTTGGTAGTAAACGGGAACTCAGCTGAATCAAGGCCAAATTTATGAAATCTCTCAGATAAATGTACTGCACCAAGAATTCCACGTGCTTCATTTGATCAGCTATTACAGCATAGTACTTGACAGAAGACACCACCCCTAACATTGCCGCAAACTCTTCCATGGCCAATGACCGGTTTTGCTCTTTTTTAGGTTCATTAGGTAGGCACAGTTCCTGAATTTTAGTAAACATAAGACTGCGTCAAGAAGAAGGAATCTTTAACAGCAACAGCAATCCGTATATTGCGGATGACGTGAACCAAAGATAAATATGTGGATTGCAAGTGGCAGCGAAAATGTACAACTAGAAGGGAAACAAGCACAGGTGCCAGCTGCTTTCTGATATGTTAAATAGATGCAAATACACATTTAAGGAAACGTCGAGGGCCATCCAAAGACAGATGACATGGATGCAAAAGGTGATATATCCGGCGGGCCACTAAACTGTCAAGACAAAATACATTGTACTAAAAGACCACTGGAAGGTATACGAAATCTTTTGCTTTCAGTCAAAACGGTAACAAACATGATGAACAGTGGAACTGAAAACGTTCAGGTATTGTCAGCGGGGTATGAAATACTCGTGTAGGCTCCGCAAAAATACAGTATCCAATATCCTACAGCTCTAGTCTCCGACATGTGAACGGCCAGAAGGTTGCCAGCAAATCACGCTGTAGGTGCTAAGTCATGAAGCGAGAGATGAGCAAGCAACACAAAATTAAACTGTGTGATACATTACGAAGTGCCTATGCATATCTATCGAGTCTGAAAACGTTGCGTTTTGCGTCACATAAGCCTAAAAAGCCCCACCTACGTTATCACTTGCGACCCACGATTTTATTATTCCTGGGTTTCCAGCGCGCATTCGACTCAGTTGACCGGTCTGTACTCTCCAAACGTTTGCCCAGCAAAGAATGTCCTGGAAGTTTGTATAAATAAGAAGTTCATTGTATTCTCAGACTCCCGGGCGTGTGAGAGTATACGGAGAGCTCTCCAAAAGCCTCCGTAAACAGCAGAGCCCGTCAGGGGTGCCCGACCACTCCATCTATATTTAACTTCGTGATCGATGAAGTGAGAAGATGAACGTTGGAAAGCCTTCAAAACCCCGAAGTTCAAATGGCCCTAACGAAAACATTGTCCATTTGGAATATGCAGACGGCATCGTTCTCGTTTTCGAAGAGGAAAGGGGGCGGGTGTTTCTGGATAGACTGACCAAAGTCAACCCGTACTTTGATATGCGTTTTGCACCCAGAAAGTATAAGGTCATGCTCCTGGATATGCAGTCGCTGAACACGCCACTTACAATCCAGGCAGAGGCACTTGAAGTTATGGAGCGTTTTGCATATCTTGGAAGTTGTGTTAGTTCCGCCTGCAGTGTGACAGAAGACGTCAATGCACGAATCTGCAAGGTTCGGTTTGCGTTTGCTAATTTGAGACACCTATGACGTCAAGCGGCAACTATGAACCTCAGGCTACAGTGCGAGCTGCTTTGTTGTATGGCTGTGAGAACTGGCCTGTCCGAGCAGCGGAACTTAGGCGTCTTCAGGCCTCCAACAACTATTCTCTCAAAACCACAGCTCATGTGGGTTGGTGTCGGCAATTCCGCACTGAGGCAGTTAGGCAGCGAGTTTTCGGTTGTGCAACGGGAACTCCTATTGAACAATGTGTTCAGCACCAGAAGCCGCGTTGCTTGAATAATGTATTGAGTATGCCGAACCATCGTTTGCCGAAGACAGTTTTCCCCGTGCTCAATTCAGAGCGGCGGAAAGGGGAGCTGGCTAGCCTATGACCTGGCAGTGTTTAGAAGTGATTACGAGATGTCCGGGTGCTCTCCAGGATGGAGACCGCATGATCCACACTACGCTTGGTTGGAGACGCTGCAAGATATGGCTGCTAATCGATGTCACTGGCGTTCTTGTTGTTAGTTTCCATCCAGATTGCTTGGATGGTTGTCTGAAGGTGCAGGCACTTTGGAATGATTGTGGTAGTTTATCACCAAGTCCCTTTCCCGTCCACTTTTACTCTTTTCTTCACAACAAGGCCATAAATTAAAGCATGTTGGTGCGTCAGCGAAATATGTGTTGAATGCTGATGTGCTGTTGATCATGACGTGTCTACAATGGACAATCCCGTTTTGATGACGTATGCTAGCGCCAAAATGATGGAATTGCTCTTGAGTCACCTATCGGCCAACTGCTTGCTGCAACACTAAAAATGAACGCTAGAACCAAGAGATGACTGAAGATATCAAAGTTCGTCCAGTGCAAGAAATATACCGACGATATTTTTATCGTTGGTGAAGGGTGAGAGGCTTAAATCGACTCAAAGGTTCTAGGACGGCTATCAATTTTACCAAGGAGAGAGAAGTGGACGACCGGATCACCTTTATGGGTGTACCGCCGGCCAGATGAGCATACAGCTCTATCCAGAGAACACTGCATCACAAGATAACATGGACTGGGTAAGAGTTTCCTTAGTTTTATCCCACCGCAACCAAGAGGAAACTTCGTTCACTGTTCCACTTCAAGAGCTCCGATGACAATAGGACGCGAATTAGATGGATCACTCGACAGCCTTCCCGCAGCTGTAAGATTTACTTCCAGTGGCACTAATCTACGATCCTCCTTCCCAACTTCACATAACCTAAGTCTGCGAACTAAAGACAAACGGCGCATGCCAACGGCTTCTATGGTTGTTTGTGAGTTCACATGCACATGTGGTATTCGTGTGTCGTACGGCCCGGCACGGACTGGAAAACGCCGCCTGAAGTAGCTGGCGGTGGGGGGGGGCGTAAGCGAAATCCATGGTTCAATTTTAGCACACTTAACAGGCAAGGGGCACGTCATGAATGGGGACACAACATTTCAGATGGTGTAACACGTTCCGAAAAACCGTCCAAAGATGCCGTATCACATTATCTCGTGTCGGTTGCATCTACCTAAATCCGACACTTCACTCGGACTTTATGCGCAACAGATTTGTCATATCCCTCCAGCCGAACTAGCCTAACGTTCGCCTGTCATCCGACGATAGTACACTCTAGGCCAACTCCCACATAACCCAGGAAACTAAGTGTGTTTTCTATTACCTTCACGCTAACCAGCATGCAAATTTTTCTGCTCCCACATCTGCCTTAATGTAACCAATTCACTCTCGTTTGATTAGACTCTATACGTGACTTGCACCGACCAGAAGAGTTGTTGAAAACACATGTTTGCTCAGCGTTCTGTTTTCAAACATGCAGATATGTCATCTAAACCACTCCCATTGTATGACGATTTTGGCAAGAAGCAGAACGGAACTATTCACTAGTCAAAAAATGGTTTCTCAACTTAATAAATTAATGCGATGATAGGACCTTTTGATGTCACTCATTAAACAGTCCTTTATTGTTTGTATTTCGCGGCTGTAATCGGAGAACGCTTGGAAAAGAATCTACGGGCAACATGAAACGATTCAAACAGACAATTCACTGGATTCATTAGAGGCATACTTCAATTCAGTTAAACTCACGATTTGTAATTATGTAGGACTCCAATGCCGGCGCTTTTATCCATTTTGGAGCTATGGATTTTACCATTGCCGTCAATAGGACATGCTTCACACTGGCCGTTGAGATCAGGTTGCTGTGGAACGCTGGAATAGCCCACCTCATTGACACTATCATGGAAACTCCGACGACACAAAGCGCAATCCGTCGTTGCTAGTTGGTCAGATTAGGAGAATGCGGCGTGTTGATCGCGCTCCGTGTAGTCACCAACCATTGTAATGTTGAACCGAGTTATGACTCTGCACCGCGTCAAAGCGAAGTGGGCAGCTCGCGCTGACGGATTTTCCTGAACCAAGAAGGTTGTCGTCAGCTAGCCGCTGGGCTGATTAAACGAAAAAACACTGACCCTGTTTTGGCACTGCCAGGCAGCACCGGTTCATGTCAACTCATCTGTTTCTGAGCGCATTTCTGAAAGGGGGCATTTTGTGGAACTTACGCAACATCACTTCTTCTATCCAGTCGTTTCAGAAAATTTAATGAAATTGCTGTTATCGCAAGTCACCTAATCAGCGGTATCGAACAGTAATCAGAAGCCAGGTTTTCAGGTTAACAAGTGGATGACTGACGCTAGAGTTTGAAAAGATAGAAATGCATGAACTTCGTGAAGAATGTTTTCGACATTCTATTGTTAAGTAATCGAGTGCTTCGAAGGACCTTCATGTGCGAAAAACTCAAGCCAGCAATCGCTGCAGCATACGCTGATGCGTGAAAGTAAAACCGAAGGCTTTATTAGATAACGACTGATATGGGGGTCGATTGTTAGAACTGGTTGGTAGATTAACTAATGGAGTTCTCATAATAACAATTACAGTTGTGATAGCTAACATTATTCACCTTCATTAGACTCTGACACCTAAATGTGTCTTCATTTCCTTGAGTTTGCCCACTTCGCCATTGTATTCGCAGCCTGGTGGCTGCATCACTTTTTGCCATATTGTCAGCTCGATTTAAATTCACATGGGTAAAGTCGCCCGAAAACAGTGGTCCTTTTCATTCGCATGCAAGTCCGCCACAACATAGTAGACGGAACATATTCGTGGAGTATTCTAACTGTCGTAACAATGGACGGAGGCGCTGTTGAGCCTCCCAATAAGGAANAGGGCCTAGAAATACGGTTAACCTGGGACGTAGAGGGCATGGAACGAGCGTCAAAAGCTTCTCCAACAGGGAGCGATTGGATTTTGGCGCTATCGGTAGACTTGCGTCTGAGAATATACGTCTTCATTTCGGAAAACTCTCTTCCCGGGGTCCGTGGGAAATAGTCCAATGTGAGTACCATGGAATACATGGCGTATTCCGGGGAGACCAATTGAGTGACGTGCGAAATCACAAGCCAAGAATTATGAAGCCTTGAGATTTATCAACAAAATACGGTACTACACGTATAAAATGCGTATACGAAAGGGACACAAACCTCAGATTATGGGGATTTCTGTCTAATTGCTGCGCGAATTGGTGCAAGTCCAAAGAAAGCCCGGCAAGAGCAGCAACTCGATGTGAATTACTAACAAATGTGAGCGCACAGCACGTGGTCACGCAATCGGTCAAAAAGCGAGCATGAAAATTTCATTGGAATTGGTTCGACATGTTAAGGTTTAGAAGCTCATGAGAGGCCGTGGGTGAGTATTCAGTACATGGGTTAGGCACAGAGAACGGCGAGTTGAAGAAATGGAAGGGTCTGATCGGGAGAAAGGAGGTATAAAGACTAAACCTACATTCAATTAAAAACTCTACAGTGCAGGTAGCCGTCAGTGCGCTCCCACCGGGCGTTTTTCATTCAAAGCGGGCTTTCAATTGTGATGCTTGTTTTGGGGATTCTGATAGTAAAATGCACAGTGGTGCAAAATACTCTAAAATCCAACTGATACGCGAAACCGTAGCTGGTAAAATATTATTAACTTCATCGATCTACCGTTGGCCGCGGCAGAATTGTAGCTTGTATAGTGGAGACTGAAACCATAGTGCAACCCTATGGATGTGCCGTGAAGTAACAAAAGTAGCTTCTGTAATAAAGGAAACATTTGCCGCAGTTCTCGATGTTGCTCAAAGTTTTAGACCACACTCTGGCTTCCCAAAGTTTATTTCCAGCGTGACAACAGATGCGAACGTATTGGCAGGGTGGAGATATAATTATATGAATATGAACTTCCGCCAAATCCTGCCTAAGGTAAGACAACCTATTTTGTCGACAGCAGAACAGTGAAATCTTTCTGGAAATTAGTATTAGTGTTAGTATGTGAAATCGCGCGGGAGATGTAAGTGTCACTTCAATTACAGTAACACCAAGATTGAACGAGACAACGCACAATAACATTCACAGGTACCTCCCCATAGTATCCGGGATGCAAGTCACTGGGCTAAGTCTAATAGTTCAGAAAGTAAGTCTCGGGTCTTCTTCGAAAGAAGTGCTAATTTACATGTGTAGGGTCAC
>SJOL01009247.1:681326-720879 GCA_004794785.1 Opisthorchis felineus | reverse complement strand
GAAGAATTGGGTTCGAAAGTTGACGGTACTGTTTGGACAAAAGTGAACAAAATTATACGACAAACCTCAACCACCCGCGTTCGTGGCGTAAACAAGTGCACATGTCTATCACTGACCGGCACAGTGTTGTGCCAAGGTCAGCACACCAAACAACAGGCGAGCGGAATCTTGGCTAGGTAGCGTGGGTTTCGGTCGTTGCTTCCGAGGCCAGTCCCGGGATTCTGACTGGCGGTGCGGTCACACAGAAATCACGACAGAACAAGTCAAGGCAGGCTCAGCAAACGGAGCACGAACGCGCATGGGTAAGTAGGTCATGGGCACATATTCACACATGCTAATATACCAGTTTTGGACGGGGCGGACTTTGCGGCAAGGTGAATGGCGGGTACGGATGAGCAAAAACAGGTGATGAAAAGTATATGGGCGGAGTAAATAAACTAATGGGAGAGTTATCGTGACGTCAAGTTAAATTCAACAGGCGTTGAGTTCTGGTGAGTCACTCCACGGCTCTGTTAGTTCCATTCGTATTACGCCAGTGGTAACAAGTGACGTAAGAAAACTCAGGCATGATTGGAAGTGTGTGCTGACTCAGGATGCAGTGGTCGTGCGAGGGAGTATTCGACAAGGCAGTACCTATTCGCAGATGTCGGATAACTTAAAAACTAACTAACTTAAAAACAAACCATTTCAATTTGAGAATGAGTATACAACATGTGCGTTGAGTTGACATCTCAGTGTGTAGTATACGGTGTCTGCCAGTTTGATTTATTTATATGTAAGTATCATTGATGTAAAACCTTGTTTACTGGGCTTCGGCTCATGATCTTTCTTCCTGTCTTCTATACAAAGAATCACTGTCCCCTGGTGCTTCCAGAGCATGCATACTACAACTGTAATGAAATTTACTCAACAATGACAGTCAGTGCTAACACAAAATCAAACGTGATGATGAACACCGCTCTCGAACACGTGGCGGAAACAATTCATTCGAACTAGAGAAATGACTACGTCGGAACTGCCGGTAGTGATAAGAGTAGAATGCACCAACGGCCGCACGTGCCAACCAGCACAAATGCAACTTGCTTGCATATCGCTAACATAAGTGCCCTAACTCAAAGTTCACTTTAGCCACAATTCTGGCTCAAATCAGACTGCGGAACAACATGCTACCGGGTGCTTGACGCACGTTCTAGCAGTCCGAAAGATACCGTGAAGTGAGAAAGACCACGTTCGAAATAATAACATTGATTCAAAATCGAAAGACCAAAACCAAGTTTTAAAAAATTGAACTGTCAAAATCAGATCCGAAAAGAAATTGAAAAATTCCAGTAAAAAAACTATATTATGGTTTTAAATGGAATAATGCACGACACTAAGAGAATATGATCTGAGAAAGTGAACAAGGGAAACGTTCAACAGGAGTGATAAAGAATCTGGTGCTAGAAGTAACAGACACAACATACGGCGAAAAACGCTGCAATAAATTTACAACAATTGAAAGACATCTACTGAGGACGAGGGAAAAATAAATTGGAGAAAGGTGAAGCTAGCATTCGGAATTCAGCAGCCTGACACGTCTCCAAAGATATAAAAATAGAAGTAAATTTGCGAAAAACAGCGACAGAAGCAATGGGTAGTAAACATTCGCCATTACATTGAGATCTTCTCTGATGGGTTTTTCACATCCTGCATCCAACTCCACAAGGTATGTTCCCGTCATGGCTGTCTCCAACCGCGCTAACGAACACATGAAACGTGACTCTTGTGTCAGCTGTGCGGGACCACATGCCGGTGGCCACAATGAGTAAACAAGAGTATCATTTGGCCTAGTGTGGTTTCTATAACGAAACCGGACCAATAAGTCGTCAGCTGCCGAGGCGTTTTGATGCAATTCAACAATCAGGCTGCTTGCCACCGGTGGCTTCAACCTGAAGGGGAATCCCAAGAGCGAACGAATTAGGAGAGAGGGTATTGGACAAGAAACAGGCCGAAAGCCGTAAGTGGTACGACTGTTCTATCAAGAATTTGCTTAATATTAACATCTATGTATTTACAACCGAAATGCACGAATCAACCGCATTCGTTCCGTTTGCCTAGTAGCAACTCATCTAACTCGGATATTAGTCCATTTGCAACCGATTCGACTGGAGCGGCATGAACAAATGTCTTCTCTATTAACAACGGAAGACCGTTGCCGTTGTAGACAGATGTGCGTTCTGTAGAATACATACTCACACGGCTATCGTTTTGAACAATCGTCCTCCTGTCCTCGCGCAATCATCTTGGTTTGAGCTCAAGCGCGAACTTGTTCATCTGTTGAGACGTAAAAAATCCGGATGAGTCCGGATGATGAGCGTGCGTTGGTGGAGTAGTGGTAACACGCTCGCTTCGCATGTCAGATGTGCGGAGTTTAAACTCAGGCACGGCCATTGGATATGCACTGTTGATTAGCTCTAATAAGAGCGAAACTCTAGTCCAGTGCTTCCCCCTTGGTGTGCACTCACCAGGATGATTGCGCGAGGACAGGAGGACGATTGTTCAAAACGAGAGTCATGTGGGGATGTATTCTACAAAATCCCGCAACCACCAACACCTGAAAGATGTGCATTCCATAGAGAGTCCGGAGCACATGGAGACTTGATACTGATCCACCAGTGGCGAAGAAGCACAGGAAGATTAACTCATTATCAACAAATGTTAGAGGAGCGTTCCTCTAGATGAAAGGACCCGTATGAACACATTCCTCCAGCATTCGAATACTACTCGGTCAGTGGATGAGGGGATCATGTAAACTCTAGGCATTTTTCTAGACTTATCCCAGCTCTCACGCGTTTGTTGCATTGGTCTTCAGCTTCGAAGTAATCTTCTCAAAGCGATACAATTACTTACAGAATCAGTCTGGACAGAATCTCTGGAGAGATCAATCGTTCATTCCCTTGAAGCTATACCCCCTGAGAAAGACTTTTGGCAGATTTATGTGGTTTAATCAGAATCTACTCCAGGTACTGGCTACAGGAGAATCCCAAGTTGTCGATGTGCTCTATGCATTAGGCATGACTGATGGATATGTCCAAGTGGACAACAATCTCATCACACAGAGGTAACAACTGAAAATGTAATCTTTGTCGTGACAAATGAAACCGAATGAGTAAGCCCTATATGCCACTGAAGCGCTGATATCGAATCATAAAACTTTCCAGTCTTTCAAACAGGTAACCAATCTGCGTTCTGGTGTCTTCTCGCTGCAGACTACTTTGAACTATGCAGGTCATTAAACAGACTGCAACAACACTTAATCACCCAGTGTTTTGTTAGGAAATCCCCCTAGGTACTAATAAGGAATATAGAATACAAACAAGATGATTGAGACAAATAGATTTTTTCAGAAGTAAACCTGAAAAGTTTACATAGGTGCTGAAGTGACCAAATGAACTGTAATTCTGCAATGAGTCCTCTCAATTGGTTTCAGCTCTCTTGAAAATTGTATACTGCATAGCGCGAGCACAGAGTGCTGTTTAGCCGAATACCAATCTCACCTTCTACTGCAAGTTGTTGAAATAAAAAAAATAACAATAATTGTTCGGCTGTAACACCTCTTCAGTGCCTAGCTCCCGCGCTACCGGGTGGAAGCACGAAGGCTGAGATACTGGCACGTTACCCAAGCCTAGACAAGAGTAGTCGAGATATCAGGGTTGAATTCGAACCACATACCTTGCAGTCAGTAAGTTCGTGCCTTAACCACTGAGGTGTCTCGAGCTCAAGTTGCTGAACTGAGTGAACTATGTTGTGATTGTTCATTGGGAACAAGAACGCATGGTTTTCAAGGGTACGGGGATAGAATACGGTTAAAGCAGTTCGATGTTGAATCCGTCGAAGTGTGATTAAAATGCACATGGGCCCAGAGACACTCCACTAAATCAACTGAAACAATATACCGGGTAGAGCGGGGTAAGGAACATCGTACATCCATGTGGCGAAAAATTTTGCTCAATAAATTTCTCCCAGTGAACTCGTAAGGAAGTGCAGGTTGTTAAAGAGCCGGCACAATATGGTACAGTGAAAAGTGAAGGCGCTGATCACCGACTGAATACTATCAGCACTAGGGAGACGAGCTTCATTATCACGGGTTGGTATTATCAAGAGCTCACACCATGACCGGAATTCCGTCGTAGACCGGTTGATTGAATGAGTGAGATGATAGTGACTTTATCCTCTTACCAAATCAGGTAGAAAGCTATTTACTGGTGTGACTACCACAGCACGTACATTCAGAGACGAA
Source organism: Opisthorchis felineus (assembly GCA_004794785.1). NCBI lineage: Eukaryota > Metazoa > Platyhelminthes > Trematoda > Opisthorchiida > Opisthorchiidae > Opisthorchis > Opisthorchis felineus. The sequence continues at coordinate 716,600 of SJOL01009247.1, read as the reverse complement.
TTAACCTTTCAGCTAAATGTTGCGCCGAATGTTGTAAAGCGCATTTCCGATTCGGTGGCTGCAAATAATATCTTTAACAATGTGTTTACCTTTGACGTAGCAGGCCGATGCATATGTCAGATGAATGTCACCCAAAATTCCTTACACGTTCTCAGGTTGCCTACAGTATTGATTGACTCAGTTAATTCAGGTAACTCACTAAACCGCTCCGGATTGTCACCATCACTCCCAAGTTTTCATCCGTATCAAGCCCATCTTCTAGCGGCTAGACGACACTTGCGTCTGCTTACGGTGCTCCCCCTTTATCTGGCGAGTGCTTCGTCTCGGGTTCTGTGGCCTAAAATTCAATTTAGCCTGCTGCGTCAAAAGTGCACCTAACATTAGGCACCTGACTTACAATCCCAAAGAACCAACAGATGAATCAGTTACATTCAATGACCGACCTGAGCCAACCTGAGCCATTTAATAATGCGAAAACCAATCGCAACCCATCTGAAAGTAATTCAGTCGTTGAGGTACATCAAGGAGGCCCGCATTTGAGGTTATCCATTGGGTGGATGTGAAAACCAAAGAATGTGTTTGCTACGTCAAGTTTGAACGAAGATAACAAGGAAAATTTGATGACAAAAAATCGTTTACCCGCACATTTCGTGTTAATTTGTCTTGGTGAGTTCCATAAGATATCTTGACGGAAACCTGAGGTCAAGAGATTAAGTCAAGATGTTCCAAAGGATGTCCAGCCTTGAGCACGGACTCCAGAGCACCAGGCAGACATTAATATTCAGGACACGTTACCATTTTACTGACCATTTACTGACCTAACACTCCTCCAGGATCATCTTGGAGATTTTCTTGATACGAAAATGCCGACACTTATTAACAAGTAATGAAAAACCTCTGTGGTCAAAAAATTAAGGTTTACTTAACGTCGAACGCGTATTAACACAAAAATGAAATTCCGCAAGCGTTGATCAGGGTTTGAAAATTTTCCTGGACTGCAGGTCGATGTACCATTTCCGTGGACCGGATAAAAATGAACCATATCACAGTGGAAGGCTTAAAATCCCCAAATATTGTCCCGGGTAAATTATGGGCGATTCGGAAGATGTGTCTCCATCTCTATGGTGGTTTGTACCCCTAAAGTCATAACATAGGCTACACCTAAACAGCACCAGCACTCATCCAAGCAGCAACATCAAGCTCAGCTGGCCCTAACTCACACCAAGGCAACCATTGTACATACATTCTATTCCCAGCCCTACTGACTGGGCTGCACCGCGCACGACCTCTTAGGTTAATCGAAACAGACCACAGTATGGTATTTTGCTTAATCAAAAGGATTTCGCAATCTTATATTTTCACTTTGCTTACCACTGTGTGCATTAGTCGTAGCGAGGAATTTACGAAAAAAAGTCTATTCGCTAATTCATTTCCTAATATTTCTGTTATGAAGGATCGACACCTCAAACAAAGGCACCTCACGCTAATTCTCAGGCCTTTCGTCGCTACACTAACATTACGATGGTCGACTTCTCCATCTAAGGAAACTCCGGAACGAGAACTTCTGCATGTTGGGTATGGCATAAACCGCATGCCAAAAGAGAGCTTGACTCAACTAGTACCACTCCATTTCACCCTATAATGTAGAAAAGAATAATAAACCTGGAAAACGATTCAACCACTGATTCACATGGTATCCCAGTTATGGTGATAGTCAATCATGAAACAACCTTCGACATGACAGCTGATATGGAAATCCATCCAAAACTTCGACGGGATTGCGAATATGTCTATGACATTGCAGTGAAGAGTCCAATACCCCCCAGTTAACGTGGAATAGTTAAAGTCAGTATACATAGTGAAAGTAGGGGTGCTTAAGTACCTCATGTATGGCGCAGCGAACTGAAGCTACGTCATGTTACCAGCACCACTAGAAGCCGTGCCACACGAACCAACACTTCAGCTATGCCACAAGTGACCACATCTGCAACCCATTCGAGTGTGGAATTAATGCAGCAAAATCAATCAGTGAGAGTTGAGCAGCCCGAACAGAATCAACGACTCCACCATAATTACAACCCTCTTCGCACCCCTGGCCATCTGGAGTTATACCGCAGTATCCGTAATTGATTCTGCCGCACCAGGTTTAACATGTGGACCAGATTTAGTTGCTTCTTGTAACGTATATGAACGACTGTCTGGTTCGATACTCTAATTCAAGAGGCCAATTGAATTATATAATTGACGTTCTGGGTGGACGCAGTCTCCAATCAAGCCTGAAGTACTCTGCTAACTAAGCATATGTCGATTGGTTTGAATCATGCATTTAAAAAACTCTACTCTTAAAATTCACGTCGGAGTTTGGCTGTGAGGCTACCATGGCTTGGCACTAGGAAGTGAGTCCCTTCCCGGCTTTCAAAGTGATAGGTTGACGCCGTGTTCCATTCCAGGGATCACTGGAAACATTCCAGATGCTCATACATGACAAGCGCAGCTAACGGTAGCAGAGCCTGGTTTCAGTGACGTAAGGCATGCAAGGTTATGAGGAGCGGTATGTGATGTCTTCCAATTAATGGCCACCGCCCAGTCCATATTCACATACGGTTTCCTTGTGTTTCGGAGATGAGTGAAACGTATAAATTGGAACATACTGATATCAGAGTTTTACCACCTAACTTGAAATAATTTAGAGGAGACAAGCATCATTTACTATTTCCAGTAATTTAGAGCCCACCTGCTGTTGATTTATCATTTCTTAGGGGTTCGTACACAATGCATGTCGGTTTTCATAAGAAAACACTGAGCGGATAGCTACAAGACTGATAAAGTACATTAGTCTTTGGAAGTGAATTTTTCAAAAGGAGATTATGTCAGTGGAACAGCAGTTACTACCGACGATTTAATGGTTTATTCTGTGCGGCGAGTCCGATCGTCCCACACACTCACTGTCGAAATCCAGGTGGATCCGCCAAAGCACTCTTAGCCAAAGTGTGGTTAGTTACGGCTAGCTAACAGTACAATGCGTAGAGGTGGCTTCGACTGAATCTATCACATCTGTCTTTCTTCAAAGGAGTAACCAGGCCTTGTACTACGCAGCACTCACTGAAAAGCAGAAGCTAAATCACACAAAACAGTAGCCATTTCCTTCCGTTTGCGACTGTGAAATAGAGCAAGATACCTTTAGGATAAAAAACGTTACAAGGAGGAAGCTTTCCAGAAACGCAAGTAGAGGCACCGTGTAATAATACAGAAGTATCGTATAAAACTCACCGATTGAAAATGCCCAAATGGCTCAGCACCGCTGCCAGGGTCGAGTCGTGCGCGAAATAGGCGATCAACCGTTGATCGGAACCAACTACTTCCAGTCCAGACGTGGGAGCAAACAATGGCAGTGGCTTCACGAATTTCTTCTGCTCAGCTGATGAACTACGGGACAACTCAAGGTTAGCCCGTGTGCGAAACAGACGGAGCATATGTGCTACCAGAGGACCTCCACGAAATTGAGTAAGAGCTGGGGTAGAGAACCGAATGTAGTGTTTGAAATCAAGCATCCTGGTGCATTGTTGTGCAATCTCACTGGTCAACCAATGGGGCCATGACAACTGATGCAAAACCCAGACACCCACGGGGTCGCAAATCTTCCACCCAACCCGAAGCCGATCAACGGGCGTGGGATCCTCAGGGAACATGCCAGCTAATTGTGTAAGAAGAAACGAATTAAGGTTAACAAACCATGTAGCCTTAAAATAAAGTGCGGCTGAGAGCTGGGACCATATCACTGGACAGATATGACTTAGATCCTAGACGAACAATCAAAATCCGTAGCGAAATGGGCTCAGGATTTTTTTTATAATTGCACTCGACTTTGGATCACAGGCTGTGCAGGGATTATGCGAAACCCATAGATTACGGAATATCGAGTTTGGCGGACCGATGAGTACTCTATAGCGCGTAAATCTCACGATAAAAAAGAGACGCAATAGTTTGTCGCTCGAAATCAGCTCCTCTCTTATCATGTTCAGTCGTTACAAGGACTAACAAGCAAAGTTAACAGAGGAGTTCTTCAGTTGTCCACCTACGCATAACAACAACACTAAAGAGCGAAATACACTCATTTGCAAACAAATTTGGTTTTGCGAGAGACTCACCTGGAACCCAGCTGAATCTCTCGTTTGTGATGTTTCCAGGCAACTGAATGTGCTGCACCAGGCCGCCTCATGTTTCAGTTGCTACGATATTCGAGACATCGCGATACATGTATATACGCATACATACGTAGAACATAACGTTGACGGAAACTCGGGCACTGCGCCTACCTGATGAGCCCCAAGAAGGGCGAAACCGGTCGTGGGCTGTCGAAGAATTTCCAGCAACCTTATGAGTAGTGCATTACGAACACTAAACAGGTTTTGATGGGAGTGTGTTTTCTTATGGACCTGGTTACCCATCACCAAGTCAGTCAAAGAAGTGCGGTTGATAAACCTTATAAATAGTTACCAACCTTACCAATATTTGCTACAAAAATTTCCTCCGTACACGGGAAGAGTTCGCAAGCTATCATCACATGACAATGTGAAGCTCACTCACAGCGACTGGTTGTGTTTCGCTGCGCAGCCGTTATTCGGGTATTCCTCATTCGTTTAACACAGTGCGCACCTAAGCCACGAGGTTCACTTTTCTCGAAGTCAACTATCCAATTACGTAGGTGACAAGCTACAAAGTAAGCAAACAACCCAGCTAACGAGGTTAAACGCCATTACTACATACTGCATAATGAAAAGACCCACTGTAGTAGTGGAGAATGGACGAGTTCCGCGTCATCCTAATTTGACTGCATATTTAACACAATCTTTATAGGAGAAAGGCCGTTCCGGGACATGCGAAGATCAAGTCAGTTCCAATCAGACCGTACACAAGGTACCACTTCAGAGGAAGGCTCAACGTCGCAACTATTAAAAAGCCATTCTTGACTTGAACTTGGAAAAAAATAACAGATTCGAATCACCGACAGGCAAGATGAAAACTGTGCTTCTGACAAGGGCTGAGGTCTGGGCCAGAAAAGCATCATTTAGAAGATATAGTGTGATCCTCTGGATCCGTCTACCAGAAACTGAAACTTTCACTTTGTTGTTCACATCAACTCTGTCACTCCTATTGCCTGGCCAATCAGGTCTTCGGGAGTTGAGCCAAGAGAAATTCACTTTGGTCCGCCTCGGACTTTCAGTAATCTGGAAATGGGAAAACTTTTTTGGCTCCAAAATTCCTGGACACTGAATAAGCCAAACAGCAGTTGAGTAGCAGTGCAACAGAGACTCTCAATTTGTCTTCGTGAACCTGCCGTAACACATCTGAACAAGCAGGAACAAGTTGAATTAGATTGGATTCAAGTTTAGTGAAGAGTTCACAGTGCATGTTCCAGTGCCGCTCCCAGCACTGATGAACTGTCGCGCTAGAAGCAGTTCCCGCAAGCGAATATTTTGTAACACGAACAATTGCGTATTTGAGGCAAACATGTCATCAAAAGTGGAAGAACCCCAGGTTGGTAAAATGAAAGAAGGGACCTCGGTAGTAAAAAGGAAAAAAGTGACCTGCAATAAAAAAGGACTGAAAAAAATTTCATTCCTCGCGATGGTGATTTTTTGGAGGACGAATGTCCACAGGTTATTCTAGGAAATAATCTCAGCCAGTCTAAATAACTGAAGACATTTTGGAAACCTCTGGCATATTCTGGACGCGGAATTCATAGAATTTAGGACGACGACTGGTAGTTTTAATGACGGAATGTCTGTTTGAAGACCAGTCCCGGTCAAAAAACAACGGCTCAGAGGTGCACACTCGTGGAGTAAAAATGTCCGGAAACTCTCATCGGATACATGTATTGCTTTTACGGATACAGGGGCTTCAACAAAGCTGCTGCATTCCCCATGTGCTACATCACATGATTGATGAACTGAGATCCGGTAACCACATACACAATTAACTCGGGTAGCAGTCCTAGTCTTCACGTGGTGTTCATCAACATCTAAGTTCACTACGTTGACCAGCGAAACCTATTCAGTCCCACGTCAGGAACAGGAACAAAGTGCATCGGTAGTTCATTCACTGAAGCTGAGTTGCAATAAATACCATGAATGGGAAGAACAAATCGTCAGCGTAGTTTTACATATTATTGTTTAAAATGGAATATCAAACCAAGGAAACCAACGATAGGGTGCCGACGTAAAGCAGTCATCGAAATATGGATTTTATTATCTTGTATCTGAACTTACTTCAACTGCTTTTGTCCAACTAATCGATTTTCACCCAGTATTTGGGCTCCGTTCAATGTGACTACACCGTCCAGTAGATTTTGCATTTGGGTAGAATGCGCAATAGCGAAAACCAAATGGAATCCCAGTGATATCTTAAACAGCTTGCCGCCAATTTGAACATGCAGCTCCGTGAAACGCCTCGATTTTCAGAATTTAAATGATATTCAGCGAACTGTAGTAATGTTCTAAAGTTACTCGGTACAAAGCAGGCGACTTATGTAAGAGCGGTGTTGCAGGTGAAGATATGGACAAGCCCCTGCCTCAACAAAAACCAATTTGATTCGGTCGAGCCAACATGATTAATTGACCAGGAACAGTGATGAAATTTTTAAAATTATTTCCAATCACTGCTAACCCTAAGATGACACGACCGACCATTTCGTGTTTAAGCGATGGGTCATAATTAGGATGAAAGGCTTCGTGTCCCGGAGATTTTGGGATCCGAACGCACTCTTACAGTACAAGCCGAGTGCCCTTGAGAGAGGATTGTGCAACTGAGCAAATCCGTTTTGCTGTGTACGGAAAACTTTCAGAAGAGAAGCTAGTCCTTTTGAAAAACGAACAAGCCTGGGAAGTCAGTGTATTCAATGAATTTTGTCATATCCTTAGCTCACTATTCAATTTTATCATCTATGGTTGGACTGGGATGATTTGTCCAGAAAAATGGACGCAAATTATTGAACGTATTGCTTTTATTAGCAGCAGCTGAAAACGTTCTTCATTCTCAAGGTCCAAGACCATACTCAAACAGCTAGTAACATCCCGAAGTATTCTTTCAACTGCGTTCATTTGTTCAGTAGGTTTAGTACGTAGTGCGTGAATGTTCAATCATTAGGAGGAAAGTTGGTGTTGGGCTTGTATCGTGTAACTGAATTCAGCTTCGCTTCCGTCGATCAAATCATGTAGGTCTCATCGTCATCGTCGGCTGTAAAAACCGCGTACCTGCCGTACATTGGTTCTAGTTACCACAGTTTTCTCCACCGATGATTTTGGGAGATGGGAGGCGGAAGCTGATATAATTGATGCGTAAACATAGGGTTGTCATTGGACTTCTCATTGGGGAGATTGGGAGGGGAAGTTATCACTGAAGACAATAGCTTGGACGCAAGAGCGTCAAAGAGGGCGCGACTGGACCATGTCTGACAATGTTTCTAAGCGTTGATGTGTCCCGTCTCGGAGTTCCCATGCAGGGAGACGGCAATGACCAGCGCAGCCGAGTTTGCTGGTAATGGCTTTCATACTTCGCTGCCAAGTCATTGTTTGACCGCCTCTGGCGCGTTTAAGTCAAGTTAACACCTTTTTCAAGTTTCAAGGATGATTGAAAGTCTCTCTGTGATCCGTCTGGCTATTTGAGAAATACCAAGATATCAAACAAATATATTCACCTGCTGTAGCTGTCTCCAGAAGATATGGGGAACACGCTGATTGGTACAAATCTGCCTCTTATCTGAAATACTTACTCGGCACTTTAGTCGAAATCAACCAGTGTAGTAACCTGCCAGTTTTCAGTCAAATGAGTTGAAACCGCTTGCATACCAACCCTACGTACATCTGACGAGCTTTCCCCATTAGGGAGTACTCCTTAAATGATTTCGAGTAGGTTCTCAGGACACGGATCTACGGGGACCCGTTTGAGTGTGAAGTGCACTAGCGTCAGTCAGAACAATCAACTGCATTAGTCATGCGATGTACCAAGCAGAGACAGCAACGGAACCACAACACTCTACTTTGGAAGCCCAACGCCATGACGTCAACAACTTCATGCCAAAGGAAAAGCGCCAAGTATAAGTGTCACTCTGCGAGGGGACTTCATCAGTATGCCGGATCAGTGATCGGTGTTCACCCAACTAAGGGGTATTGTAGGGGGAAAATTAGGTATTATGAGCTACAATTGATTTTGGCAATCATTTTAAGACACGGGTATTGCTGGAACGAACTTTACTTGAACCAAAACGCATCGAGCGCTGCGTCTAGCCGCTAGTGAAGAAGTCCGTTGTTACAATATGATTGGCACAAGACTTGTAGGCCGGAAAATCAACCAACTAGAACTGGGACTGAACAGTGCGCTGTGTTCATGCGGCGTAAATATGACATTCATAGTCGCCTATCCAATGAGTTATTAGCCAGTTTGGTTCAAACATCCAGAAATATTCATGATCTTCGACTTATACACCCATTTGCACATCAATTTGGTTTTGACGGGAGACTCACCTGGAGCCCAGCTGAATCTTTCTTTTATGACGTTTTTTTAAGCAACCGGATGTGCTGCACCAGGCCGTCTCATGTTTCAGTTGGTGCGGTATTCGACATATCACAATAGCTTGCATAGACGTAATACACTACTCATAAGGTTGCTGGAAACTTCAACAGCCCACGACCGGTCGTGGGCTGAGGGTTGGGATAAATTCAATGCCAAAGAACAAATTCCTACACTATAGAGCTAAGAAATATCTGAAATAAATATCTTCGTTGCGCACATTCTTCCATCTGGAGGGGGTCTTATGGTTGTTTGAAAAAGAAACGACCTGATAACATGCACCCATTGTCTGAAAGAAGAAGAACTTACAGAAACGTTGTTGAAAGTGGTTCAAAGTCTCCGAAAACTGCTCTGCCAAAAGAGTGACCTCGTGTGATTCCATAAAGTTTTGATACAAAGTGATAAACTGCGTACAATTGCTGGACATTTTCAACAAATGATCGATGGCCAAGGGAATAGAGTAGACTGGAGGATAACCAACAGTGGTCGAGTCTTGATCGTACACTCCCCGAATAAAACTGTAGGCTGACATTAGAGTTCGATTGGTTGCGGAACTGCGGAAGAAAGCTTCATCCTATAATGTAAGATACAGCATCAAACTGTTCGACCCGAACGAACTTGCCGGAAGATAAGTGGTTGAAAGTAGACCCGGATAAGACTGTCGAATAAACTTCCCGAGGAACCTGAGCTGTTCTGAGCCATATTGCGTCAGTTCTCCATAACCCTGAGTCCACAGATTTTTGTGAGGATCTTCTGGAAGCCTATGTACAGGAGTTCGATCGCCATGTCGAACAAGAATAAAGACCAGGATTGGCTTTGAGTCGGCTGTTTCCAAATTCTTGTCAGAACACAGGGATGCCACAAGTAAGGCGAGTATGAGGTACGAAAGATAAGAAGACATGATGTATTCTGTTGGTTACTCCAGAGAAACAGATAGGGACGTTCTCAGCCTGCAATGAAAAATGACTACAGTTACCAGAAGTGGATGTTCGCACAGAGGACTGAAAGAAACATAACGAGCTGAAGTCTTTCGAGATGATAACAGATGAGTGAAAAGGTGAAGCAAGCTTATTGAATAGAGGTTAGTTGCTTCTATATTCGACACCATCTTCACCAGCTTTGACAATGAGTGATATCTAAGAAGCCCATTTAACCTCCTAGTTTATAACCTTATAGAAGTTACAAAGGTCCGCTCCTAGGAGGCACACTGTCAAAACCGGTCAAAATCGTACACTCTTCTGGGGGAACCAGGCTAAACCATAAAGCACGTATTGCTTCCTGTTGATAGCGCATCGTGATGCTAGATGCTCAAACGAAGTAAACATATGGCAAAAACGCTTATCATTTGTCATTTTCAGATAGTTTCGTTTGCCGGCAACTACCACAGGGTGACAGGTAGTCCCCCAAGGTACACAATGGACTAAAGCGCTCCTACAGAAGCGTTGATGCAGGTAAAAACAGAACGAGTGGTAGCAAACCTATACAGTCCTAAGTTATGTTTTGTACTTTTCCCAATGGTTCTATGTTGTCTTCATTCCCAACTGTGGCTGGGGAACAGAACTTTCTGTTTTCATATGCTGCTGCAGTTCACATAATCAGGAATGCGGCTTAACCGTGGATCCACGATCCTCCAAAGTGACTCCAATTTACAAACAAAATGAACTCATCATTCGCCGAAAAGTAGTAGCCGCAGCACAGTTTGTCGGGGGCTTCAGTCTACGAAGCAATAGAGTATATTGATGAAATATATAATATAATATATAAATCTATAATACCATATCAATGTCACATGTAAAATTAATAAGACCTTCTCAGGTAGTTTACTACAGTAATAGTCGAATAGTCCATGTCGAATACAAACGTCAAATCCAACAACCGACGCAAGATGTACTGTCCATTACATTCAAACTACGTTCGGTGCAGTTCACTCTAAACACGACTCCTATATCGAGAACGATGAAGCTTATTACCATCCAGAATTACTATAGCTTTCTTGTACTTAAGTGCAAGCGGTCATTCAATCAGACTAACCATCTTTAGTCCCTCTGAGCTCGCGCAGAAAGTAAACAATCCAAGATTCGCGTTTTCAAAGCATCGTAGTTCTCCGCTCTTCTATAGGACCAGAAAACACGAACAGCAAAACAGCTAGTCCACGGTCCTCAAAAACATTCTTACACCAATTAATGGATCTCCCAATAATGATACTCGTGCCGGATACACTGCAATACAAAAGCCTGCATGTTATGATTATGACCACGAGTGGAGGAACCAAACAAGTGCCACTCGTTCACCATCCACAGAAAGTTGACGGACTACGAAAGCTACCTCTCATAGTACTGCGATCAATAAGACGAGCATTAAAGCCACCACAGATAAATCAAAGGTCGAGTGATGCTTCCATTGAGCGGCTGAAAACTAAAGTCTCCGCGTCGCCAGTGCGGATTACAATGTGGGTCGTGACCAGCATGACACAACAACCTATTTTCAAGTGAAAGTATCCTTGTAAAGACCATGCAGCGTAATAGCAATCGCATCCAGCAAAGAAACCTCTGACTTTTGCATCGTACCTTGTCGCATTGTCACTTCAGTCAAGTGTGGAGACTGAACTAGCATGGAATACACCGGTATCGTTCGGTTAAACGGAAGAACATCGCCATGAGCTTGCGTATCATTTTACAACCACCCCCCTCGCCAAATCAGGTATACCGAAAGAAAACCATTCAGTAAGGCAGAATCACACAGTTTAGTCAATGGACCGCACACGTCAACTTTGTCAAATTAGAGCTTCCATCTCATTGTCACTTTGACTGAAAACAGGTTAGGAACACTTAAGGATGTAAACGTGGCCGTTCGGCTGCGGTATCCTTTCGGCACATAAATACTATGCAGACTGAGGGAAGTATAATGGCTAGGACACTGCCAGGTGGCCAAAGCCCGTACAGAAACAGATGGTCTGTTAAGACACCTCTCAGTAACCAGATCACAAAATAGGAAGCGTTATTCTGCAAAGTCAGATATCTAAAACCGGAATGTGAGAGGAGCACCACAGGAGAATTGCAAGTGATAAGAGTAGGTTGAATGGAAGACTAACACTGGTCGTTAGGAAAAGGTTAACACTGAACCTGAAAAAGTCTGAAGCTCCAAAGGACAGGACCTTAGGAATATAAAGTTATCTTCAGCTAGAAACTCATCGACGAGTTTAGCTGTTCTGCGATGGCATCTTACGAAGCGCCACATTCTGTGTCCAGCAGTACAGCGTAGGCCCCTGTCACAGCCTTGTTAAATAACACATAACGCGGCTCGTGTCACATGAACCGGACCGCAGGCGGTGAAGAACATGAGCGTGCCATTTGGTTGACTGTGGTTTCCATAGCGGGAACTTGCCAGTTGTCGTAGGATCCTGGTGTGACTCGACAATCAGAATGCTGTATGAACAGGACTAGTAACGAGAGTAGAAGTAAGGTTGGCTGTTCAATGACTAAAAGGCATCCATGTTATTTTAATAATGGAAAAGCAGGGACACTTGAGAAATTTGCCTTTAAATTTGTCCTCACTTAACGTTTAGTAGTCACATCGGTCCGCTGATTGGTGCTTGATGCTGAACATTAGCCACACTTGGGCGCATCTGCTCGAAAGATGCCCCGATAGGTAACTAGCTTACATGTACTCCCCACAAATCTATCTATGTCGCTTACTGGTTCGGATGGAGTACTATGCCAGCAGACGCAGACAGACATTAACAAGGGTATTCCGTCAGATGTGGTACTCGGCTATTGCGTTGCTGGACCATACAACGGAACTTTCGCAAGCCCGAATTCCACTACGATTAACAACATTGAAAACCGTTAACGCAGTGAATATACACACACGCTATCGTACATCCTACGGGAGCCTCCATGAATCGACCAAAACAGAGAGCAGTGGTGACAGTGAGCCTTCTGTCCAAGGTGATAGTGGCAGTAGTGCTGGTTGGTAATGCTGAATTTACTGGACTGGCTAGACTACCGATAGAAGGTTTCGACTGTTCTGAATACATAGATCAAGTTAAAGGTGAAAGCAGGTTGCTCACAATCCACCTCTTTAGGAAGAAAACCTGAAAGTTTCGAGTGTATCAAGAAGAAAGATCATGAGACGTCAATATTCCACCCAAATTAATCAGCCCCAAATGTTAAACATCCTAAATCGATGGGTTGACAAACGCAGTAACAAGTAGAACATAAGGTTGATAGAAACTCGGAAACCCCACCCACCCGCGAAGTCGGTCGCGGATTATCGAACAGCTCAGCAACCTTATGAATAGTGTGTTCCACCGAGAACCTAAAAATGGAGTCACAAAGCCACAAAGGAGAGAGGTGGCGCACTGTTTGTTCTACGTCTGAGCACACAATTTCGGTTGCCGTCCTCCGGTCAGTATCGCTCGAAGGAAAGCAGAGCCTTGGGTTCTGATTGCGTAGGACTACGGTGAAATTACCTGCACTAAAAGCTTCACAGATGAAAGCTTCCAAAGCTCTTGATTCGAATTCAGGAAGGACCCAGTCACGAAAAATTCAGAAAAATTTACATGAAAAGGGTTTTTGCAGCAATCATATCAAACAAATTTATAATCTTGGTACTTATATTAACCCACCAAAGAGAGATTCATGTCGATTCATCTGACCTCTCGAAATCAGAGCCTCATATGACACAATCGAGTTTGCAATAAACAATCGAAGTGGGTAGGGCCGTCTGAGCAATTATAGTGTCGGGCCTTTGACAATCGAGTGCCCCTTCGGGTTCACCAAAAGAAAGTGTCGGGAAATTTACAATCATCACCTTCGACCCTTTTACTTGAAGAAACAAGTGCACCTGAATTGGCATTTTTGTTGTAAGTTTCCTCACTAAAAGACGTGACAGTACCAGTGCGTCGGAGTGGTCCAGCGCCACACACGACGCACCAATTATATCAGTTAGATTTGTGATGAAACCTTCGCAACGAAATTACCAGGAGCACAGAACAGTACAAACACCAACTGAGCAACTCAAATCGCTGGCATTCGCAGTTATAGAAAACAGACGTTTCATGAAGGCATCTCTGTGAAAAAAGTTGGTCAATAACCTCGGTTGAGCTGCGCTAGAATTAACCAAACTCGGTTTTAGAAGAAAGTGGTTCTGTGTTCTAGGGCACGTGTTCCAGGATATCTGGAGGTCACAAAACCACAGAAACCGCACAGCACCTCATCGATATAAGCAGCCACTACGAGGGAACCTTGTTACATTCTAAAAACTCCACCTCCTTAAATCACATGATGATCTAGGATCACATTTTTCGGACTTCCTTCACACATTCACATGTGACCAAGGCAGGGGTCATAATATTCACGTGGTGTTTATCAATATTTGGTCTCGACATTTGGATTAATAACACGACGAACAGGGCTGCATCAGTATTCCACTGGCAAGTAAACAGAATACAAGTCGTCAGCATGTCACAAACAAAAAGAGAAGTACTAGCAGGCGGTGGCGAAGTGAACTTATTCCGGAAGTCCAGTGATTGATAGTAAATGTCAAACTGACGACAAGATGCCGGAGGAATTGAATTGCTACGATGTACCTACATTTCTAGTGTATCTGGGTCTCACGTTAGTTTGGTTGGTCGTTTGATTGGTTGCCAATGGTAGTTGAGCCCTGGTACCGCTACATCACAAATCAGATGGCAGTAAAAACGGAACGTTTTCTCGCTCTTGCGATAGCTGGATTCGAGGAACGTCACCCAACTGTCGCACAAGTCTTTCATCTTAGGAGCACAGAGTGCATCTTTGAAGACAATTTCATCCGTACTTCTGAACTCTCAGAGGAACACAGTTCCAAGAAGAAGATTCGCCTAATCCTGATGGACGCACACATCCCATTTGTTGTTGCACTACATAACAACTACACGGTCCGAAAAGTAAACCATTTTTGCCTATGGAAGGTTAGGACGCACTTAGCCGCGCACTGACGATGTCCCATCGCATTGTGATGAAACGTTCGCAAGCCTATCGCAACGCTCGGTGAACAGGCTACTGTCACTTTATCAACAGTCACTGCAATTATGGATTCCTGTACTGGCAGATGGAGAATCACGTATCTAAGATGAATTAGACATGGTTCTTCTAAGAAGAATGACTGAATATTTTCCGGGATGGCAACAGAAGCGCCACTCTTCGGAAAGGTCAAAGTTCATACCCATTCAAGATGGTATGGCGCGGCCCAGTGTCCGCTGAGAATTTACAGTGACGACGGCAGGATCTAGGTCTATAATCTTTGTCGGGCAACTTACGATGAGGTAAAGGTCCTGAGAATGTTGTTGAGCCGCTTGCCGTTTTCTACTCAGTCCATGTTAGCTCCAAATCGTCAGTTGGAAGTTGTGGAGAAAACCACCAATAACGGAATGAAGCATTAGGAGACACCGCCATCGCCGGCCCCAATCACTACCTCCCGGTCTCAGACAGAAGAGAATAGAATTGGAGACTCAGGCAAGGCGTCTCCACAAACAGCTTGCTGGTGCGTTGCGCAGTCCGACACATAAGTCCGGCGAACGCTCGCGTGAACGTTCACCTCCGTCCAGTAAGCTCGGCTTTTAGTATTAACGTCACGGCCAGCATGTACACAAGTGCATAGGAAATAGCACTTGGAAACGCTCCACGACTCAGCCTCAGATAAACGACCAAGTCAGCCGGTAGTTGCGACACCACTCGGACGAACCCATGCCAGCTGCGTCTTCTACGCAGCTGATGGGCACGGTGGCTCAATATAGCTCAGTGGTTAAGGCGCGAACTTACTCGCCGGAAGATTCCGATTCGAACCCAACCTCTGCCACCTCGACTGCTCCTGTCTAGACTTGAGGAACTTGGCATTATCTCAGCCTTCGTGCTTCCTTCGGGTGGAATGGCAGCTAGGCACCAAAAAAGTGCCATGTTCTTGATCGACATTGGAATGGAGGTTAGTGTTTTGTCACCAGATCCAACGAACGTCCTACCCGTCGATTTGTTCGTCATAATGCATCCGATGAACGGAACAGCCATCCGCACGCACGGGAGAAAATCCGTGACCATCGAGGTCACGCCCTCCCAATGTTGGTTATCGACCTCCAACATCGCCGATGTCCTTATGACAATCACTGATATTGACATCCTCGAGGGTTTCGATCTCTTGGTCGACGCTCAATACCGACTACTTTCCGATCACTATCGTAAGCAAGTCGCGCTTTAAACCTGGCCATCCACCCTTTGGTGCCGTCGGTCGGTCCTAATGAATATCGTGCCTGGAGCTGTTCAGCGGTTTCCACGGTCTCACGCGATCCGTGCAGGATGTGCCCTGCACCACCACAACATTGATATCCTCACGCAAAGCCCTCCAGTATACACAAATCCAGAGGTATTTACCCGGATGAACTCCATGTGGCGAAATTCCAATTCAATCAGCTGTTGCAGGCTGGTACCAGCCACCCCTCAAAAAGTCTGTTGGCTTCGCTTTTGCACATGGTCCCCAAGAACTCCACTGAGTGGCGTCCGTGTGGAGATGATAGGGTATTCAATCCGTTCACCGTCTTCATTGATAACCCGTCCCACACAAACACGACCATACTGGGCCGTCGGATACGGCCACCGTCCGCAGAAAAATAGGCCTGGTCCGCGCTTATCGTTTGGTACCGGTCGCACATTAGGATATGAGGAAAAAGCAATCACCACAAAATTTGGCCCCTTCCGATTCCTTCGAATGTCATTTGTTTTAAGCAATGCATATCACAAGTTTCTACGCTTCATCCGCTCCGTTTTCCGCGGATTGGATTTCGTCAACCCACACTTGGATGACATCTTAGTCTCCAGATGCGATAGTGCACAACGGCTTGCGAATATACACGTGTACTTCGAAAGTCTACAACAGGGCGTCATCGTGGACACCGAGTGCGAATTTTGGGATAGTCTAACAGTCCTTCCTCGTACGTAATCCACTCTTCTGGCAACAGGCCTATAGAGCATAGAGTTGCCGCATTTTGTAAGTTGCCGGTTCCCACTACCCACTGCCGTGACTCAACTTTGGCGTTTCCTTGACCATGTGAACTACTACCGCCGGTTCGTACCCTGTTGCGCACATATGCGCCTAATAACGGGCCTTCTCAGGGAAATGCGAAAGAGGTCTCCTTCACCGACGATACTCTAACGGCTTTCAACGCAGCTAAAGAACCAGTCGCTCCAGCCATTGATGCTTCGAATGTTGACATCATTATTATGGACAGCATAACACCAGTGGTCAGCACTGATGCTTCGTCGCTCTGAAACCACGATTTATTTGAAAGCCTTCTTTGAAAAGTAAAAGTGGAAGTGGAAGGGACTTAGTGCTAACCTAATACAATAATTCTGAGGTGACTGCACCTCCAGACACTCATTCAGGCAATCTGGATAGAAACTGACAAGAAGCCCAAAAACATCGATTACCAAGCCACATCTTGCAGCACCTCCAACCAGGCGTAGTGTGGATCAGGCGGTCCCCATCCTGGAAGGTGAATAGCACCGACAGCACCCAAACGTTTCGTAACCTCCTTCATACTCCTCTGCCAGGTCACTGGTTGGCCACCTCTCTTCTTCCGCCACTCTGAATTGGGCACGGAAAACAACACACTCTTCGGCAAACGATGGTTCAGCATATGCAATACATGACCCAAACAACGCGGCTTCCGGTGCTGGATACATTCTTCAATGGAAGTCTCCGTTGCACAACCCAAAACCCGCTGTCTAATTGTCTCAGCACGGAATTGCCGACACCAACCCAAACGAGCTATGGTCCCCAGACAATGATTGTCGGAGACCTGAAAAAACTCAGTTTCCCTGCTCAAACAAGCCAAGTCCCGCAGCCATACAACTAAATAGCCGGTACTGTAGCCTGATACAAACGTCCCTTGAGATTCAGGGATATACCGCTTTGACGCCATGGATGTCTCAAATTTGCAAAAGCGACCCGAGCCTTGCAGATTCGTGCATTGACCTCGTCTGTCACCCTATAATGGGAACTAATACAAATTCCAAAACATGTAAAAAGCTTCACAAGTTCAAGTGCCTCGACCTGGATTGTAAGTGGCGTGTTCAGTGATTGAATGTCCACGAGCATGACCTTACACACTCCGGGTGCGAAATCACATGCCAAAGGACGGAATGCCTTTGGTCAGTTCATCTATAAACACTCGCGCCTTCTCCTCTTCGAAGGCGAGAACGATGTAGTTAGCATTCTGCGTCGTTTGCACGTATGAGGTTGTTCTATCACCCGACGGAGTGTGAAGATTTGGTCAATGCAACCTCTACAAGGCTGGAATCCCGATGGCCTCTCTCGAGTGAGTTCCACGAGCCACCATAAGGCGACGAAGCACAAGTGACACCAACAGTCTCGTTACAACCGAGGCCAAGCTGATCCCCCTGTGGGTATCACACTCACTACGAGCCCCCTTTTTTAAAAAAAAATGGGCACTATCACCGAGTGGGATAATGTCCTTGTTCTAAATGCAGTCAAACAGATCAGACAAGCGCTGACTGAGGATTTCACCCGCAAGTTTGAATAATGCGGGTCGGAGATTATCCGGACAAGGAGCTCGATAGCGCTTGAGAAAACATATGCAGTCATAAACCTCTGACGATGTAAGGATTTCCACGTTAACCGTCTAGGGTTCTGCGTCAGCTGTAGGACCAAGATGACTGGCAGCTGGTGGCCATGATAATTCTTGTTCGAAGTATTCGGCCCACCGGTCGATGCGCTCTTCTTTATTCAAGATGGTCTCACCATTCTGATCCATGATGTTTTCCCTCACAAGTGGGTGCGGGGACCAGTCGAACGGATCAACTGAAATAATCTTCGGACATTCCCGGATTTCTGGGCATCTTTCATTTCCTTAGCTTTTCGAGTCCACCAGACTTCACGGCCAGCGCGCACACTCACTTCCACTTGACGCCTGATAATTCGACGGGCCAAGTTACCTTCGGGACCGGTGGAGATATTTCTCCAAGATTTAAGCAGTGCCAGAGTTCAATCTAATATCCAGTGCTTGAGTGAACCTGGTACCGTCATGCAACAGGCGAAACTCCCAGCACTGTGCAAAGAGGTGGCGATCTCGTCCCAGCATGAATTCACATATGATGGTGAAGCATTTGGAAGAGACTCTAAAAGACGATTCTGGTAAATCCGTCTAGCATCCGGATCTGCCAGCCTCTCAGTTGCCAGGCGATTTTCCCGGCCTTATGTGGCCCTGGGAAACGAAGGGAGAAGTGACTCCGGACGAGCGTGTGGTCGGAATCCACAAGTGTTCTCCAAAACGAGCGGCAGCCAGTTATTGACCCGCGCCATCGGTAACTGAAGGCAATTTCTTTGGTCAATTTGGGTTCGTGGCTCGCACCCAGTTGGACAACGCCATGTGGCCAGATGGCTTCGGTTATTCCGAAGGTTAGTACTGCATTAAACAGCATGTGGTCAGCACATAGCTGAAGCAATCGTTCGCCACTGTCCGTACGTACCGAACCCAGTCCATGTCAACCAACTAATCCAGTCTCAGATGCTCTAAGCCTGCCCACTTGTGCATTCAGATCTCCGGTAACCATAACGATATCTGGGCTTTTAGCTCGCAGCAACATGGCATTCAGGGCATCATAAAACTCATCTTTTATGGTGTCAGAGCTACAGTCAGTTGGAGCGCAAGCAGACACGACAAACAGACATTGATCAACTTCCTCCTTCACAGACAGTGCCAGACGAACCGCGCAGCAGACTATCAACGGGTATCCAGTCAGGCGAGGATCCTTCCGCTCGGCGACTTGGGACGATACCAACCCGTGCACACCATACCGCAGCAGCCTCTGGATTGCCAGAGGTGCGCAGCCGGAGGCGAGTGGAGAGTGATGAGGTGGGGTAGCTCAACCACTGCGCTTGAATTTTGAATTCCTGTTTCTGATGCACAGCACACATGAATGTCAAGTATATCCAGTGTGAGAGCAAGAGCAGCTTGTTGACCTGCATGCTTCAGGGTGCGGAGATTGAAGGCGGCCAGATATACGGCGTCGTGGCTTGACTTCGAGATGCCTGAGGAATTCAGCGCCGGATGACACGCAGATGTTGCTTGCAAAACCGATGCAAGACGAACGGAGTCAACAGTCCTAAGTGCTGGGCCTACAAGGAGAGAGTTAATAACGGGTTAGGGAGAGGGGGAGAAAAAGTGTGTACGCAGTAATCTATTTTAGCTTACCCGCCCCGCTGTATGCAGCCAGTAAGGCAACCCGGCTGATAGCACCACGCGACGGCCGATGTGGCACTAGATTATTTTGAGTTGTAAGTATCATGGTTGTACGTGGGCTGGGATACTGCCAGGGCGCCCACATCTAGACAGGGGGACGATTAGGGTCCTCAACCAAAGCCTTTGGCTTGAAAGCCTGACTGCAAGGCAGCGGTGTTTGATGGGAAATGCAAGTGCATTACCATTTTTATAGAACATGTCACTACACATGTTCCAACCCCCAACCAATTTGTGTTGGTTAGACGTCCAACCATTAACCAACCTGGTATGAGAGACTGCGGGTATCGCAGGGACACCTCCCAGTATAACTCAATGAGTCTCGGAGGTACAAAAACCGTCACACCACGGTAAGGTTCAGTCTCTTCATGACGGTTTCATGGCCAGGGCGAAACCTCTTTATCTCGACAATTGACCAAGCTGCACAAAATAATGCCGGGGAGCGCCTTGGATGCGACGGATACCAGGCTAATGCCGCGATGGTTTTCGCATCACGTCCTCACGTCATTTTCAAAGACTGGAATCATAGTCGAGGCACCCCATTCCACTGATTTTCTGTTTTCTTCCCAAATCCTCCGTGGTCGGGTAGTCAGAATGTTCACCAGGGCTTCATTACCTTCTTTGAAAAGTGCGGGATGCGGACCATCCGGGTCAGGTGCCTTGTTACCTTGGAGGAGTGACATCTGACGTTGGATTTCCGTTGGTGACGGAGAACTGGTGTCGATGTTTCATTCAGGCTCGTTGGGTTCTTCCAGAAGTTGTGTCGAAGGAATCCAAATGAATTGATTTTCAAAGTGTTCAGCCAATCGCTCAAGAGTGAATTTCTGTTGCATCTTTTCCGCTGACTGTTCCGCTGACAACTCTTCTCTCGACGGCTGATCAAATCAGCTGAAACAAGGCATGGGTGTTGTCTGCAGCGAAAGCCTTTTCAACCTACTGGGTTTTTGCAACGTCCACCACCAGCGTCTCTGTCATTCTCCAAGCTCTTGACTATCCAGTGTTCGAGGAATCTGCAATTGCTACCAGTCACTAGTTTCTTTTATGGCTTTTCTGGCATCAATAAGATCTGCTGACCACGACTACATCCACTGTTCACTTAGTCGAGTCGAATGACTTCGACGATAGTTCTACGGTTCTGAGAACATAGCTTATTTAACTCGCTTCCTTCAACCACCAATCAGTGTTCTTCGTCAGCATGACTGCGCGTTACCAGTAGCTTTCCATTCGGGTCAGCTCGATACTGTTGAGCTACTGAAACTTTTCGAAGTTGGCGAGTGGAGTTGCCCTGCTTCGGCACTCGTGCTGACGGAAAGCGAAGTGATAACCGGTCCCGCACAATGGCGACGATGCAGAAGTTCAGCTTACCCTGTCGTCTACGTCGCTGTGCGTACAGCCCAACCATCCTGTGATACATCCCCGAGTCCTGTGGGTACCCAGCAATCTGATGTCCTGGACGGTCTGTCACACCCTGGTATCGGTGTATCACCCAACGCCGCGCTTGGTCTAACACCAACCAGGACGCAGATACTTAACCAGCAAACGCAATAAAAATTAAAAAACCGACTAACCCTTTGGACACCTTCGGAACACCCGATGCCCTGTTTAACCACGTCCACCATGAAGTACTTGGACCCTTACCGCCTTCGAAGCGGTTCGTTTATCTATTGACATGCATCGACCGTTTTACTCGTCGGTCAGAGCTATTATCACTTCTGACGTCTCGACACAGACCGTAGCTCAAGCGTTTGTTGAACGTTGGATAGCGAAATATGGCTATCCAGATATCACAACAATCAACTGTGGTACAGTTTGAATATTCATTATTCGACTGTCTCACCGCGAGGTTCGGTATTCATTGGAGCCTAACGCGAGATGGCTCAAGTGGTTAGAGCGCCAGTTTACTGACCGGAAGGTCCGTGGTTCGAACCCGACATCTGCCTCTCGACTTCCCCTGTCTAGGCTTGGGCAACCTGGCAGTATCCCAGCCCTCGTGCTTCCTTCGGGTGGCATGGCAGCTAGGCACCGGAAGGGTGCTACAGCTGAACGATTATCTTATTATCTTATTATCTACCACCGCGCCGTTAATGTTCTTGCGGAACGCTTCCACTGGTAGCTAAAAGCGGTGCGCACCCGGTATCACCCCATCATGAGCGGAGGATCTACCTTTAGTTTCCTCGGGCAAAAAGAATGACGCAAGAGCTCCCAAAACACTCACGCAGCTGGTGTACACCTCACCCGGAAGGCCAAAACCGGATGGCCGCTGCTCACACTGCCACCATCAGGCTTTGACCCCTGTAGTCACCCGCGAACAAACACGTCGCGTTTATGTTCCACGAGGGTTAACAATATGCACCCATGTTGCGACGATGTTTCAGCCACTCTGCAACGCTGTACCAACAGGCACGTTACTGCGCTAAAGGGGAGCAAATCCATCTCGGTCGATCAAGTCAAACCGGCCTTCGCGAAGCCTCCCGACTCTGTTAATTTCCGCTCGCCTCAGACGACTCGTTCTGTCCCGTCACCCATGATGACCCTGTCCATCTCGTCGGCCCCTGTCTGTTCGAACAGGGCAGACAGCCCCAGACGGCCCCTCTTGTGAGTGCAAGCGACCCAGTGCCCTGAGAGGCGTATTCGCTTCCCAGAACTTCAACTAGCATTCTGAAGCATTACACACCCATCTAAGTCTGTTTGAACCCATGAATCCATTCGTGACCCCATAGTGGCGAGTAAGAATCCGTTTGAACCCCCAACCCCTGCAAAAAAAAATATCGAAACGCTTTTGCAGAACCAAGAAAAATGGGAACATCGACATCTACAGGACAATTCTATGAGGATTACTTACACAACTTTGCCTCTGTTCTTCATTTTTGCTGACTACTGAGGTGTCCCTACTTCCTCCCAGGAGAAATAGAGGCCTGACACTCTGGAGGGATTGTTGAACCACACTGCCCCGACAGAACGCCGCACTCCAGTACTCAGTCTTTCCATCAGGACATAAAGTTTCTTCCTCGGTTTGCATGACCCTTAAGCTGCACCATCAGAGTCATGCACACGAGAGCTCAGATGCTTAAGGTGGAGGCTTCGGGTTCCGAGGCACACCAGCTAAAACCGACGGCATACAGGAAAAGACCAGCTGCTCGCCCACGGCAAACGTCCACAAGGACACCCGGAGGGAAAATCTTGTGGTTATATGTCTAAGCCATTTAGTTGCAAGACACAAGGGGACAGCTCGCTGTTGCCCCCACAAAGAAGGGCTTTTTAAGACTTCCCTTCTGGTAGGGTCTTCTATAGGGGCTGACAAAGGTTATCTTGACAGTCATCAATCTCATTTTCCATGTTGACCATGACGTTCCTTCTGCATTCTGGTGGTTATTCAAACTTGGTACCACTTCTTGTTGTGTCTGGAGATACAAATATGCATGCCCAGGTATGCACCCGAAGGTTCTCTTTCTCTTGGCTTCCTCCAAAGCAATCAACATCCATCGATGTCTGCACGCTTTAAGTAAGCACGGATTGCCAACCCCTCCACGCGGTGGTCCAAGGGTTGGTAGGGTTTCTCTGCTACGTCGATCTCTAATCAGACTGTCTTTGTCCAGAACTTTCTGTAGCGGTTGCCTGAGTTGGTTCAGAGAGCTTGAACTACATACATTTCCTGAAAATCGAGAACCTACAGTAGGCTTTCACGGGGTTCCATTGTTGGGTTGGTACTCCAGCTACAGCTTCGATGATTCAAGATGAAATGAAATTTAGTCCAACGATAAACAGTTCCAGAAAGTGACGAAAAGTCCTCCTAACAACGAGGAGTTGCACAGCTTTTTTGAAGCACATCGTTCATTAGCTTCTTGTGAAAGAGTAGCGGCCTCTATTTCTAAACATCCCCAAATTAGTGTTGAAAAGGCTAGGCAAAGTTTCTAACAAAGTTTCCAACCCCGAACCATAGCAGTTACCTGAAGCTGAAAACGAAGTAAAACAGAGCTGTCCCTCCGAATATTTCTGTCAAAATAAAACTACAAAAAATGGAAGACAGGTCCGCCCAAAGAACCTATGACCACTGACAGATATTTACACTTCGAATTCTATCAATTCATGAATTGGAAAGTAACGGTAGTCCAGCAACTAGCGAAACACGTGACGCACGTGGGTTGATATCAAGAGAACCAAAGTAGCCTAAGGAGTGAGGCTTGTATATGGTCCTGTAAGAGCACATAAAACTGCTAGTGCCAGTCTGTATAACCTGGGGAACATTCACCTCCAAATCCACAGTCACACACCTAAAGGAGTATAAAGGAATATATCCAGCCTAAACACAACGATGGCTAAGTGGTTAGAGAGCGAACTTACCGGAAGGTGGATGGTTCGAACCCGACCTGTGCATCCCGACTTGGGCAACCTGGCAGTATCCCAGCTCGCGTGCTTCCTTCGGGTGGCATGGCAGCTAGGCACCGAAATGGGTGTTACAACTGGCAGATTTATGTTATATTATACACAAAAAGATGAAACAACCGAAGAAACTACACCGAATTATATCTACGACCTGAACAGCAGTGACTGCGATACCCTCTAAGTTAGACAAGTAAGACATCAAATGAACACACCAAAGAACAAAAGTAAACGACGCGGTCGACGCTTTATTACGAAGAACGGTCAATGATACCTCAAAAATCATCCCACGTGGCTTGCTTGAGAGTTGAACAGTTCAATGGCGGGCCCATGAATACTACAGGAACTAATACGGCAAGCTTCCCATGCAAAGACAAAAAAGGAATGGAATTATTTCAGATTGACGCCTAGATGGCAAACTAATCATTTGATCACCAGTGCCACATACGGTGTGAGCGAATCCATGGATCCGTACGGGGGATCACTGCAGTGATCCCCAAAAACAGATAACGGAAAATTGGCCTCAATTTTGAAATTCCATTCACCAGGAGGTCACATTCCGGGTCTTGGCTGAAGGAGAAAATGCTCACTGTTTCTCCGCGATTGTCCGCTCGAAATAAACGGACATCATGCCAACTGGATGTGTCGCGTAACAGCTGCGTAAAATAAGATTGAACCACGCCCTGATTGGTCAAATTGCGAGCCAATCGGGACCGAAAATTTATGGCTCACTGTTTCTCGCCCCATCGCGACGGTTTTTTCGCGACCCCGTGAAAACTTCTGTCTCACCCCATAAATGTTATTCTGCTAATCGTCTGTTTCAAGAGAAGCCTTTGCCTCCTTTGCCTTCCGATATACCACAAAGGACACAACGCCGGGCGAAGGGACGACGCAAGCTTCGCGGATTCATGGTTTAATACACAGGACCCAGACACTTCCAAAGGTTCCAGGATCGTTCGACAACTTCACGACACCTGGAAGGCACAAGAAAAACTCGAGTAACATCGCATATGATTTTATGAGCGGCGGCCGGTAAGCTAACCAACGCCAAGTGACATAAAACACCTATGGCTAGGTCTTGGATGCAGCATGAATAACTGTCGGATTCACTGAATGGTACGCAGGCCCGAGGCTTTCCTTCAAGTCGACTGGCGGCTGCCGTTCAACTGAAAAGCACAATCGAGAAAAGAGTGTACCATTGCTCTTTGCGTTCTCAGCGCGCGGCAGTAAGCTGTCAGTCCGAGGACTTGCATAAAAAAGCATCTAATAGTGCTTCGAACTGGGTTCTAGATGGAGGGTGGACAACCGTCGGAGGGAGGTCATTCCATGCAGCAACTACTCGAAATGTGAAGAAATTTAGCCTGGTAAAAGTGTGCACCCAGAGTTTGAAAATACTACCAATTCCCCGCCACGTGTTAACTGGGTCGACGGTTAAATCTTGTTGGCCAAACCTTGTTCAAACAGGGCGTAGGCAGTACTTTGTTTCCTCTGAGACGAAGATACTTCATTGGTAAAAGATTATGCACCGCTAAACGTGTTTTGTACACCACGGGTTTAAGGCTGGCAACCATTCTCGTGGCAGCTCGATGGACACGCTCAACGAGAGTTACGCCCTTCTTTTGTCCTGACCCCGGCAGCTACAGACCCATTGGCCTCAGTGGCGTGACGGGCAAGGTGCTGGAACGCATTCTGAAGGGAGCTATCCTAGATCACCTTACTACCAACAAATTGACATCCCCAGTTCAACACGGATGCCTCCCAAACGGTTCTTGCGTGACGAACATACTCGTATTTGTGGACAGCTTAACCCAAGTCAAGGACGAGGGACTCATATCGAATGTCATATTTTTCGACCTCCCAGAAGCATTCAATCGAGTCCCACGCGTCCAGCTGATCCACGAACTCGAGTATTATGGTATTCAAGGGAAAATTCTACACTGGATTAAGGCGTTCCTAACACGCAGAGCATTCCGAGTGAAAGTAAGCTGTACGTACCATTCTCCGACGCCGGGCTCCATTGAAGTTCCTCAAGGTTCCGTTTAGCTGTTACTGATATACGTCAACGACCTTTCAGATATTCTTGCAAGTTCATGTCAACTTTTTGCGCACGACTTGAGATCCTGGAGTTCTAATGCCAGTCTCTCCAACTGGATGTAGACGCCGCAAAGCAGTAGTCGTTGGACTGGCACCTTCCTCTGAATGACGAAAATTGTGTCTATTTTCATTTGGAGGAGACTCAGCGAACACTTTTGTCGTGCATGGTGAGGATGGGCCAGAAGATATCACGAGGATAGATGCCAAAGTGGATTTTGGTATCTGGCTCTCTTCAAACACGCCCTTCTCACTTCACCATGAAAAGTCGGCCCAAAAGGCATTCGCCGTCCTACGGATCATTCGGCGCACCTTCTCCCGCATTACTCGCAAGGACTTCCAAATGCTCTGTGGGGCCCACGTCAGACCGCTTCTTGAATATGCCCACCAAGTTGTCTACTCAGGACATAACCCTCATTCAGCGTGTCCAGCGAGCTGCTACGAAAATGGCTGCCAGCTTAAATCCGTGGACTGTGAACGAGCCTCGTGCTGCTTGCCCTCTTCCTCCTGGAGTATTGTCGCCCTGATTGAACAGGGTTTGGCCAACAGGTCTTTCACCGTTGGCCCAGCAGACACACGGCGGGATTTCCAATCTCAGGGCGCAAACTTTCACTAGGCTAAATTTCTCCTAATTTCGGATATTTGCTGAGTGGAATAACCTTCCTCCGACGATTATCCACGCCCAATCTAGAACCCAGTTCAAAGCACCTTTGGACTTTTTTATGCGGGTCCTTGCGCTGGCAAACTTACTGCCCCGAGCTGTTAACTTATAGAGTAGTGCTACACCCTTCTTCGATTTTGCCTTTTAGGTGAACGGCAGCCGCTTTCAGTCGGAATGTTTTGTCTGATTGGAAGAAGATTATTCCCTAATTGAGAAAGGTTCTCCCCTAATAGAAGCGCAGGTTCTATTCTTAGCTTAATGTCATATCCCTGGCTTGTATTATTCAGGTAGACGGTAATAAATGTACCTGCGAAAACACGCTCAAATAAGTCTTAATTAAGTCTCAGGTCGCTTAATGGGCAAAGATATCCGGGTGGAATGAGGCCAATGATTTTCAAAATTGTTGCACAGGCAACAGAGGACGGTAACCACCTTCGTTGCGGCTGGTTGGAGACGCTCAACGAGAGCTTCGTCCCACTAGCGACCGTATTAGATTGACCTATTGATACGGCGGTCGAAGTCTGATACAGTGCTTGGAGACAGTTAGATATCCAGGTCATTTTGAGGCGCGTTTTAAAAACAACGCAAATACGGGCAAGGTTTGTATAATTGTCCGGGGGCCAGCCTCTCTCACGAACAGAAAACCACATCGACTGGGCGGACGTCACGTGCGGATAATGTCCTAAACAAAGGAATGCCACGGTTCATCGGAATGCCGGCCAACATAATTGGGTGTGGTAGACCGTCGCTACCTGCCCCCTGGTGGAGATCCTGGTGGGACCTTGTGGAACACTCTGTGGTGGCTCTATAAGAACAATCGATCCTTCGGCGTACTCCGAAAACTTCTGAGAAACCATAGTTTCAGCCAAGGAAACTTTTACACAGAATTTTGGCATTCGAAAACCAAACAGTCCCAGTTCTGCCAAAACTCGATTAGGCGTATTCAAAGTCTGCTTCAAGACGGAATTTATATTCTTAAACTGTTACCATGGCTCTGCTTGATCAGTGTGTGGATACCGTGGAGCACTTGGTGGAAAAGAGGGTTTCTACAAGTATTTCGATCCCATTGGATTCGAAAATGTTTTGAAGGAATACGTGAACTATCCTCAGGTGGTCTCTCGCCCACAAACTCAAAAAGGGCGTCCATTCACCATTTATGTGTGAAAAAGTTCTCTAAGGTAGCAGCGGGCACCCCACCCAACAAAGCCACTGCCGAGTGATTCGCTGCAGCAGATAAGTTCAGTGCATTTTCAGGACGGTCAGCATACGCTGTACCGGGTGCCCGGTGAGGTTCTACCTTTGCCGCTATGATGACTCCATCACAGTGCCATGGAAAGAATTTGTGGGCCCATGAGCAGAGCGAGCAAGTAGAACTACAGGGTGGGCAGTACTTTACAATTTTGACGCCAGTTCAGCGGACTGAGTCTCTCTTATGGGCGCATGGGTACTCGGTTGCGAAATAGTAGAAGTATTTTGAACCACGAGCAAGCCAGCAAACTAGGTATGGCGGTCGCTGGACCGTCAACGCGACACCCCAGTTTGGTTTTTTGACAGCCACGTATATGCACGTTTTGGGTGAGTTTATTACGGTTGCCAGTGTAGTTAGGATTGGCTGAGGAATCGTGGCAAACCAAGACCAGCAAGGAGGGATCGATTTTCTTCGGTCCGTGGAGGGCGCAGCATGCTACATTGCTGCAGTTCAGATGGGGCTTTAAGACAACGTTGTCTGGATTGAGGCCTCAAAGTGGGAAAAGTGGTCAAAAACGTCTGCGAGAGGGCGCCATGGCATAAATAAGACTGCCTCTTAAGTTGGAAGACAGCAAAGAATGGTTACAATTTCTAACTAGTGCAGGGA
This sequence comes from Opisthorchis felineus, assembly GCA_004794785.1. Classification (NCBI taxonomy): domain Eukaryota; kingdom Metazoa; phylum Platyhelminthes; class Trematoda; order Opisthorchiida; family Opisthorchiidae; genus Opisthorchis; species Opisthorchis felineus. The sequence goes on along the minus strand of SJOL01009247.1, from coordinate 687,758 downwards.
AGCGACGCTATCCGAGTTCAAAAGCGGTAATCGACACTCAGGTAGAGATAGTAGGGAATGGCAATGTATGTTCGAGTCGAACGAGTGTGGCCAAATGTGAATATGACCGAGGTGCATTTTCTTGATGGCGCACTCCTTAAGTCTTAGCAAACTCTTCAGTCGTTCATGAAGCTGTGTTGGGATTAGATGGTTCCCAAAATCGTGCCTCCATAACTAGCCCGTATGAATGCGTGGTTAGCTGGCAGGCCTTTGTGTAGGTAGGGTCATAGTGCATCGAAGCGCTCTGGGACATAAAACTGGTTAGAAATCCATCACGCGTAGTTCGTTAGAGATTCAGTAACGCTCACCCAGAAAGTGGGTGAGTGAGCTGCAGAGGAAGACAGGCTAACAGTTGAGGGCTTCGACGAGCAGTAACAAATAGACTGGGGATATGGAGGGTTTTCTTATATTGGATGTTGCGCAGAATGAAGTGCTGGTCAATTCTGGGAGCTGAATTAGCCTAGAGTATTTAGGAGTTCACAGGATACAGGGACAAGGTGAGAGGGGAAAAGTACGCTGCGTGGTCAGGTCGCATGTTTGGAGCGAGGATTATCTCAGCACGGGGACAGTTACAGCCTATGGAAAAAGGTAGATGCGTCGCAGGGTTCACGATGCTAGCGTTTAGTGAGTTCCTTTTGAATTGCACGTGGGATGGTATTTTTTACTCCGCTACAGTTGATGTTTTGAAAACATACGACGAGGATATGTTCTGTAACAAGAGCAAGCTTAAGTCAGAGGAAAGGACTTTTGACAAAAGCTGATTTCTTTTTGTTTTTTTTGTGTTTACTGCTGATGATATTGATGAGCCCAATGACTGGCCAATTAGAAAGTTGTGAAAGTAGCTACGGTGGGGTTCGGTACTAAGAAGAGTTGGGAGCTGGTAGGTGTGGTACATAAATTAAGGTTAGCTACGTGGGTGTTCAGGTTCGATCGAGGTGTACTTGACACTGAAAGTAGCTGAGCGAATGAGAACAGTTATGTCTGATCCCACTGTAGAACGTGCAGTGTGAGACTCAGCATGAGGTAATGGGCTGGAGACGTGTGTTTCTATGATGTATTGACGGATCCACGGATCGATACACAGGGTCTAGGCTTTTGCCCAAGTTTCCCAGGTCGAGTTTGTTCTTGTCTTTCAGCGGCTGCCGTTCACCTGAGGGGTACAAGCAAAGAGGGTGTAGGATTGCTGTTTAAGTTCTCAGCGGGGGATAGCGAGCTTCCAGCCCAAGGACTTGTATAAAAGGACATTTAATAATGCTTGGAACTAGGTTCCATATGGAGGGTGGACAATCGTCGGAGTGAGGTCACTCCACGCAGCAACTTGCCGAAACGATAAGAAATTTAGCCCGGTAAAAGTGTGCGCCCTAAGCTTGGAAATTTTACCATATCCCCTCCATGTGTCATCTGAGGCAACAATTACCACCGATTTATCTGCTGCCTCCGTGCACTCAGCAGACGCTAGCTGTCGGATTACCACCCACTACTCTCATCCTATTCCTTCCTCGGTCTCCACTCCTCCCAAGCTTCAAATTTCGGAAGTACCTGCTCCAAACGCCCCTATGGCTGTCCTTCGTTCAATCTGGCTGGTCCCTGGTTCATACTCACATGGTCCTCCAAATGAGTCGAAATTACCCTGATCTGGCCCCACCTGTGTCAAGCCCTTATCTAACCCAGATCCAGCCGCCACAGGAATGCACAGCCCCCGCTCGAATGCCGCATCACTGACGTAAGTTACGGGGGTGTTCACAGACTAAATTGTGTCAGTGCAATGATGCTACGGCACTGCCATACCCAGCCTGATGGCACTCCCGAAACCATGTCCCTCCTACCATCAACCTTCACATCTCGCTCACTGCAGCCTGTAGTTGCAACCACGACCAAACTTTTAATGATGTTTATTCCCAACTGGTGGGTGGCATACCGTCAGGCATGATCATAATGTTACAGTCAGAATAAAAGCATGACTGAGGGGCTTGTGAATACAGGGGATTGCGTGGAAAAGGGGCAGCGTCACAAGCAGTGGGCAGTATCCGGGGTACTAACAATAATAATAATAATAACAATAATAATAATAACGGGTTTATTTCCCGACTAGTAGGGGCATGCCGACTTAGGCATGATCGGGCCATTACAACCTGAGCGCGGCAGGTAAAAACGCAACGGGCATGCTTATTACGTGAAAAGTCACCACAGTTGCGGGAACTAAAAAAACAGAGGACAGTAGGCATGAGGTAGACGAGTTCAAAGATAAAGCCTTCTGACCTGAACTAGAACTGAAAACCGTTGCTGGCCATGAGTGACCTTGGGCGGTCGAGTAAATGGCTGGGGTCACAAAGTGCAAAATGGAGATGGAGATTGAAGAATTCGATCTGGAGACAAATGGCAAGTTTGTCTCAAAAATATGGCTTAAATCGAAACTGAGTAGACTCGCTGGCGTCATTGTTGTAGGGAGGTCAGGTGTAAAGGATAGTTTTGATGGGGAGATATTGGCAACGCATAGGGCCAATCGAACACCGCGAATGAAATTGAACTTGTGGAAGAGGCAAACCGAAATTGCGGCAGGGAACTAGGCTGGTTAAATCCGAAAGATATGTTCAGCGGTTTAGAACGAGGCGGTTTGGACCAGGCGAGAAATTTGTTTGCGGTTATGATTACAGGCTCGAGTGGGCGAGAGGCTGCGGTCGAGATCCTGAAGAAAGTAGTTGCAGAAGTGCCACCAGACTGGGTATGGCAGTGCCGTGTCATCACTGCACTGACGTACTTCGGTTTCTGGACAGCCCCGTAACGGTCGTCAAGGTTGCCGCAATCGGACAGATGATACGCCTTTCCGTGGCAGCTTGATCTGGGTTAGACGAGGAGATGGACAGAGGTAGAGTCAAGCCAATGTGGAGTCATCGGTAATTTCGACTCAGTTGGAGGACCATGTGGGTATAGACCGCGGATAAGCCAGATTGGATAAATGGCGGTTGCACGGGGCGTTTGCGCATCTACAGTCGAAGTTTGGAGCTTGGGAACAGGGGGGATGAGGAAGGCATAGGATGAGAGCAGTAGCGTCTGGTGAGTGCAGGGAGGCATCAGCTAAAAAGATGTCCAATGGAAAAAATCTAAAAGCGGATGACAGCGAGCTAAATGAACCCAGGAAAGGGTAGATTTTCTTGGCTGACCCGGCCCCAACCGCCTCTGGAACGAGTTCGTTCAAGCCCGTTGAACCTTTCGTTCGGATTTACCGACCTGGTTTTCCGCTGCAATTTCAGTTTGCCCCTTCCACAAGTTCAACGATTTTCATTAACCGTGCTTGTCCGACTGTACGCATTAGCACTATCTCCCCATGAGAAAGTCACTTTACACATCAAGTCCCTACAACAGCGACACCAGTGAGTCTACTTAGTTTCAATGTAAACCATATTGTTGGGACGAAGCTTGCCATTTGTTCCCATTTCGAAGTCTTCCGTCTTAATCTTATTTTTGCCTTATGTGACCTTGGCCATTTACTCAACCGCCCAAGGTCACTCACGGCCAGCTACGATTTTTCAGTTTTATTTCAAGTCAACCGGGTTCAGCATTGGACTAGTCGTACCTCATGCCCCATTGTTTTAGTATTTTTAGTTCTTACAACTAAGGTACTTTCACGTAATCAGCGTGTTTCCTTGTCTGTATCTTGTTCCTCGTTATGCTGCTGTCCTCTGCGTTTAGGTAGTAACTACTCGATCATGCCTCAGTTGGTATGTTCCCTACAAGTTGGGAAATAATCCTATTATGCGGTGTGAGGTGGTGGCTTGAACAGATTTGCTCAAGGGTTCGTATGCGGATCTGATCATGCTCTGGTCGACTTGAGGGCAAGGTAGACCATGCCGTGGTGAGGGTGCAGGATTGGTGGCTGAGAGAACAGTCGGGGCAGGCAGGGCCACATGTATGTGTAAACCAACCCCACCTATCCTCCCTCGATTCGAATGAGCTCGCAAAATTGAGTAGCCGTCAATTGAGATCTCCGTAACAGGAAAGTCTGTTTTACGGCGGGTTTCCCCCAAATGCGATTTTGGACGGCAGTTAAAGGCAAGCCGACCGTTTGATATCGCGAACTTTGTTGAAGAGACTGAAGCAGTTTATGTACAGACACTTCAGCATTATCTATGCTGCAATCGAAGGTTTGGAGCTGAGAGGTGTGCTACCAGAGAGGTTAGCAGATTTAATAGCCGTACGCCGGGTTTCAGTTAAAGGCTTCGAAGAGGCCTCTGCGGCGTTCCCGTCTGCTTCCTGCCAGGATGTTTCCTAGAACTGATTTCTGTTTGCAAGAGGGGGTGCCTCCTGGTATTCCGGTTCGCGTGGGCCCTTTGCCTCCCCCCACATGGCTGAAAATTTCGATGGCTGCCGCTTGTAGCTCGTGTAATACTACCTTTTGGACGCCTGGAATAATTGTTTTTCAGGCTTTTTTGGTGAGCATGCGTCCGTTTGGTTTTTTGGCCTTCTTGCGTGGTTTAACCGGTCTGGTGTTTCCCTGAGGCCCTGTTGGATTGCTTGTTAATGGGATTGCACCACCAAGGAGTATCTCATTTGGTGGCCGCCCAAGAAGCTCATTTTTGCAGAGACCCGCGCCTTGAATCTAGCAACAGCTTTTGGTCTAGGCGAACTTTTCGTGGATTATCAGACCGCACTCACTTTCTTTTCATGTTTATGTCGACCCTCTGGTCATTCGCCATAAGCGTGGCCAACTCGGTGTACGTAGGAGTTTCCGGCATACTGTTTTCGGGTTTGGAGCATTGGCTGTGGGGGTCATGAGTGACGACGGAGCCTACAATCGGAAGAACCACTTTTGATGTAGTGGAGTTGGAGGTGTTTCGGTTTTGCGGGGCTCACGTAGCAGTCCCCGACATTGAGGTCGACGGTTGTGGCTGATCTGTCGGTGGACCTTAATGCTTGTTTCTGCACAGCTGACCCAATATAGCTCGGGACCTGTGAATCGGGCGTGGCGTTAACCGCTGCGACTTTATCGTTCGCTAATGAAGTAAGCTATTACAATTCCACATACGCTGGACGCTGTGTCCTCGCGACGCCTGTCCCACCCCGAGCATCACTGCCGTTGGTAGTCGGAAGGGTCTGCGTCGGTTGGGTAGAAATTGCAATTTAGAGTCGTGCCCAATTGCATTGGCGGTGGTATAAGAGAACAGGAGTTCATATTTAACATTGGGTTGGCAAAAGGTTGGAGTCGGTTGACCTGTCGCCAAGCGGAAGCTTGTTTCTCACATCCCCTCTGGGACTGTTGCGACCCAGTTTTCGCGCATCTGGAAGGCAATCCAGGAGTATACGCTTGATTTTGCTAACGCCTTTTAAACACCGACAGTTATTACCAAGATTCTCTGTATGGCAGTTGGGGAGGAAAGAGTGACTAAAAGCCCAAAATTTCGCTTTCTTCCCTTTTCGTGTAACCATTCTGCGCGAAGCCATTTGCATTCAGGCTTTGTTACGATCCCAAAAGGAGCCCTAGTGCCACTTTCGTTGGTGGGCTGGCTCTGGGGAACCAACATAGGAAGATTCTCCTAAACTCCCTCATGCGCCTGTCCACTAGGGGTGCCGTGGAGATCTTCATTTTTGCATCCGAGACCTGGATAACATTCTTCGCAGCCAGGGGACCCGGAATGGAGAGCGATAGGCATTCTTTCGGGAGGGAAAGTTCGTAACGACTTCCTTCCAGGCAGCTTCGTCCTTTGTGTTTGTATCTTTCAGGGCTTACGAAAAATAGCAGCTTTCCCTCAAGTATGCTGATTAAAATGGAACATTTGCAATGGATTTCCGACTTAGAAGCGATGACTTGGTTTCGTTATAGGCGGCCGCCTTGATAGTTGTGGAATGCACCTCTAAGGAAGAGGCAGCTGGCGCAAACAACCGGGTCGTTAATCGAAGCATCAGCGCTGTTTTGCTTTGCGAATGGGTATACTACAAATGCAGCAGGTGGCCATCAAGACAAACGGAAAGTCTAGGAATCCAAAAAAGCTAGTACGCGGAGCGTATTTACTATTGACAAACAGTACGCGAAGCACCGGCTGTCCAGTGCGCTTTTGTATGAGGAGGCATAGGAATCATCTCTCGGTCACTTCTTGTTATCTTGAACACAACCATAAAGTATCTGAGTATTTGTACGATTGACTTACGGTAAATCGACGTCTAACTGAAGAGGAGTTGGGCACCTGCAGGGCGCTCCTGAAGTATGGGACGCCGTCGAGTGGAGTGCGGCAGTTTCTGGCCGGTGAATTCGGCAAGGTCCTTACCAATCAGAACATACGCAACTACCACCGGAAGCGTGGGCCATTTCTGTTGAGTAAGTGACGCATAGTTAGGTTTTGCTGTAACAGATGATCTCTTTGGTCCCGGCAAAACTTCGAGTGACCGGACACGTGCCTG
>SJOL01009247.1:635844-668300 GCA_004794785.1 Opisthorchis felineus | reverse complement strand
CGAGGTGATTAGAAAACGGGTATTTGGTCGTGCTGCAGGTACTTCAATCGGGGAAAACATCCAGCACCACCGACTACGATGGCTTGGTCATGTGCTACGCATGCCGAAACACCGTCTGCCGGGACAAGTGTTGTTTTCCGTACCTCATTCAGAATGGCGCAAACCACGAGGTGGACAACGTATGACTTGGCAGAAGGCCGTGAGAGAGATCACGAAGAGTTTGGGCGTTGTTGGTGTTGTACGCCTTCCATGATGGGGCCCCAGTGATCCCGCCTGTGCTTGGCTGGAGACGTTGCAAGAAATGGCGGTTAATCGATGTCAGTGGCGTTCGTGCTGTCAGTTTCTTTCCAGATTGTCTGACTGAGCGCTTGGAGGTGTAGGCACCTCAGAACGCTTGACATAGGCCAGCACTAGGTCCCCTCCCTCACCCACTCTTTTTTCTCCTCTTTTCACTCTAGGGCTTTAAATATAATTAGACGAACCTTATGGTTGTACGGCAGTGAAGCATCAGTGTCGACACTAATGTTGCTGTCTTTGATGGTGATGATGAGTCGGTGTTTTTAAATGAATGCGAGCTCAATCAGTCAATCGTTTCATCAGTTATAAAGCGTGTACAGTAGGCACATTAGTTCCAGCTGCTACGGTTCATTGGTGCATAAACAGTCATGGTAATCAGAGCGTTCAGTATTTCGGCCAGTCCGAACGTCGGACAATACAAAGTCAAATGTTTACGGGTATCCAGTTGGGCAATGAATCAGAATCACTCGAAGTTAGTAGTCTGTAGTGTTTAGATAGAAAGGGTGTCAATAACTGTACTTGGATACTGTATTCCAGTTTCGGAGATACAAAAGACGTTGACTGACATGCTGTCTACAGTATACGCAAGAGCAGCTTGTTGGCTGATCTGCCTAAGAGTTCTCATGTTGAAACCTGCGACAAAAACAGGAGGACGGATCCTAACTCGCGAGTGCGGAGCGTTAGGTGTGAGCGGTGGTGTACATTGTGTCAGCTCTATAGGTGCCTGACTGAATTGCCTACAGCTGGGATCTACACAAGAGGCTGTCATGTGGGGCGAGTTAGGAGATAACAATGAAGAAAGAGAGGAGGCGCCAGCAGTCGCATGTTTTCGCTTATGCGCCCTACTGTTTTCAGTGAATAAGGCAACCTGGCGGCTGTCACTACTCGACAGCTGATGTGGCATGAAGATACTTTTACATGTAAATTTCACTGACGTATGTAGGCTGAGATGCTACCAGGGCGCCCAGATATAGACAGGAGGATGATTAGGATCCTCAACCAAAGCCTTAGAATCAGAAGCTTAACTGCGGGGCGGTGGTGGGTTGGCTTGAGACTACTCGAGTAGCCCAAATTTCAAGAAGCGCTAGGAGACTTTGTCACACCCTTAGTCTGGTCGTAGAAACTGTGGGCGCTGCATGAGCATCCTCCAGTACTGCTCAATGGTTTACTGAGGTACACAAACCGTCGCAACACGATGAGGTCGAGTCTCTCCACGACATCATCATTTTCGGAGACAGCAACGTCGGTGTTGACACTGATGCTTCACTGCCGTAAAACCATAATGTTAATCTAATTATATTTAAAGTGGAAAGAAGAGAAAAAGACTGGGTGAGGAAGGGGGCCTATTGCTGGTCTATGTCAAACATTCTGAGGTGCCTACACCCACAAACGCTTAGTCAGACAATCTGTAGAGAAACCGACATCGATGAGCCGCCATTTATTTCAACATCTGCAGTCAAGCTCAGGCTGGATTACGGCCATCTCATCCTGGAAGGCGTACAACACCAACAACACCCAAACGTTTTTCTAGAGAGGAGAGACCAATGGAACCGGCCGACCGAACAACTAATCGCGATCAAAGGTCTGCCCCGGCTAGCAGCACGTATATTAACACACACGCAACATTACTCAACGCACAACCACCAACCCATCGCTACGCACTACGCTCCCCAATAACGCACTGATGATGTCACCGCGATTGGTGATGAAACGTTTGCAATCAAATTGCCCAGCTCAGCGAACAAGACAACGACCATCTACGCTACCTGATCTACCAACATTTTCCTCTCTAGAAAAACAATTCGGGCGTACAACGCTCAAAGAGGCTCGTCGCTGGGAAAAATTCGCCTGTCGACACGCCAACAATTATAATTCCTCCATGAATGCCTATGTAGGAACGTGCTGCCACCCAGTACTAATCACAGACCGGCACTAGACCATCCACAGGCGTGGGCCCTAGCAAGACAATATGGCAGACGAATGGTGAGGTTAATGATAACCGACGCCCACAATCGTCTCAGAAAATACGAAAGAGTAATCACCGAAAGCAAGACAAATTTTCTGACTAAAACCGGCACACCACTTGGCAGAACTTGAAGCAGCAATCGGACGCCGAGTAGACAATGTCAAGATCAGACGTAGAACAACCATGGAGACAAAATTGCGCAAGCTCACGAGGATCAACAAACAGAACAATTACGACGCTTGGATCAAAAACCTATCTGGCCGCCAACTCAGTACAGCTGAACAAGAACTTCTAATGAAAGGACTCAACTTCAACGTCGAGGATGCATCTTACAAAGATTACCTAGCCAGCGTAGAACACGCCCTGAAAACAAACGAAATGTCCGAGGAGGTTCAACAACAGATCCGACAGACAATCGTACCGGCGATCACACGGAATAGGAACACGCAACTGATTTCCAAACAAGAAAGAGACGCACTCACAACTCTACGAAAGGATGAAACAATCATAATACTACCGGCGGACAAAGGACGCATCACGGTGATAATGGACAAGCCAGATTACATTGAGAAGGCCAAACAACTGCTAAATGACACAACGACCTACAAGCCAATCGATCATGATCCAACTTCAAACATCATCAATCGAATCAACACGACGCTCAAGAAACTGCAAGCAACACACGAAATAACCAGGCAGGAACGATGGAAAATGAAAGCCGATGATACCAACATCGCACAATTCTACGGACTACCAAAGGTGCACAAAGAAGGAATTCCACTTAGACCAATCGTTTCACTTCCGGGAACCCCATCTTACAAATTAGCAAAAGACTTATGGAGAAGATTGAAACACTTAATTTCTGGATCGGAACACACAATCAATAATGCAGGTCAATTTCTACGCAAACTACGGAACGTCAGGGTAGAAGACGATGAAATCATGCTTTCATTTGATGTCACATCACTGTTCACTTCAATCAACCACAACCTCGCAAGAGAAACCATAGCAGAACTGTTTCGGAATAATCCAAACACGACAGAAACCATGAAACCTGAAAGTCTATGCAAGCTGTTGGACTTTTGCATGGAAACATACTTTACCTTCGACGGACAGATATATCAGCAGCTGAAAGGGACTCCAATGGGATCTCCAATATCAGGATTTATCGCTGAGGCTGTAATGCAAAGATTAGAGCGCATGGTACTGCCGATCATCAATCCAAAGCTGTGGATCCGCTACGTGGACGACACCTTTGTCATCATGAAACGAGATTCAGTACACAATGCACATGAACTGCTCAACACCACGTTTGAAGAGATCAAGTTTACAATCGAACTGGAGAAGAACAATCGATTACCATTCCTAGACGTTTTGGTGAACAGAAAGGTGGATGGGACTCTGGAAACCTGCGTATACCGGAAAGAGACACATACGGATCAAATACTGAACTACAACAGCAATCGTCCTGTAAACCACAAGAAGAGCTGCGTCCAAACCCTGTTCAAGAGGGCGGAGACACACTACAGCAACACATAACTACGGAAGAAGGAAGAAAACCATCTATTCAGAGTATTCCAGAACAATGGATCTCCAATGAATTTTATCAGGAGAAGCTTGAAGAAGAAGACATCTCAACAACAGCAACAGCAAGAACAAGCCACCAGACGGGTAGTTCTGCCTTACGTCAAGAATATATCGGAACTCGCAACCAGATTATTGGCCCAAAAACGAATCCTCGTGGCTCACAAACCGAATGCCACCCTAAGGAAACTCATCTCAAGACCGAAGGACAAACGAGATAAAACCAAGAGGAACAATGTGATATACCAAATTAATTGCAACAACTGCAACAAATTCTACGTCGGACAAACTGGGAGGAAATTGGGCACACGAATAAAGGAACACAACGCGGCTGTCAGGAGACATGACCCCCTATCCTTGGTATCCATACACGAAGACCAAGAAGGCCACAAATTCAATGGGAAAAACGCAAAAACTCTGGCACACGGGGACACGAGACACGGAAGAGAATTTCTGGAAGCATGGTATTCCACGGTGGATTCGATCAACCGGTGCATTGAACTGGATCCAATTTACGCACCTCTACGTGCAAAGGACCGACATCTCAACCGGAATACTCAAGGAGAACCGAATATTGGATTCACAAACAAAGAAACAAGAAACTCCTTGGAGTCAGGTCAATAAAGGTCATAAGCCGGAACTCGGAAGGGCCAAGGACAAAGGTCACTCCAGCATCGGCCAGAGTACGACGACAGGGGATGCCAAGCTCAAAGGTCACGTGGGCATCGGCGAGTGAGGATACAGGACAACGGAGCGAACAATGGAACCGCCCGACCGAACAACTAATCGCGATCAAAGGTCAGCCCCGGCTAGCAGCACGTATATTAACACACACGCAACACTACTCAACGCACAACCACCAACCCATCGCTACGCACCACTACGCTCCCCAATAACGCACTGATGATGTCACCTCGATTGGTGAGGAAGCGTTTGCAATCGAATTGCCCAGCTCAGACCAACACCCAAACTCTTCGTAATCTCTTTCACACCCTTCTGCCAAGTCATACGCTGTTCGCCTCGTTGTTTGCGCCATTCTGAAGGAGGCGCGACAACGTGAATAGGCAAAACTGGAACGCAGGTTGAAGTTGTTCCAGTTGAGCAGACAATGAATGCAGCTTTCTGTCACATTATACACCTACGCAGCAAATGACGAATGTCTTTTCAAAAGCCGTTATTGCTGTTTCTTTTCAGCACAGTTTCAATGGAGGTTTTTACCATCATTTTCTGTGATGATGAGAGACGTTTTGCTTGGATTATGCAGAGTTGATTTTCCAGGACGGTATTTTACCGCTTTGTGCCACCCTAATGCGGGAGGTGAAGCAACGGACACAGGATCTCCCAGATGCTCGCTACCTCCGACTATCTGAATGATTGAAAGTGCCGCGACACTGGAATCAAGACATTAATAATGTTGCGTCTTCGCCATTACGGCATTGAAATGAGAAATCATCCACAAATTTATTTAGCTCATTAGGACTTGTTTCATGCCACTCATAACGAATCTGACTTTCCTTGGGTCAGTTTGATCTTTTAACTTAGCGATGTTAATCCTTTCAGGCACACTGCCCTCCTGCAATCTTTCGGCTTACGTGGGTGACTCCGTTGTAATCCTTCGATTGAACGATGTCGTTAAACTGTCTGGGTCTTTTGTACGTTTCCTTCTTACAACTCACGATTTCTGATGAGTACTGGGATCTAAACGGTGCACCACCGATCTTCCTGTTCACTCTTAGTCGTCATGGTGACAGAACTCCGATTTATCAGATTCCCGAGGATCCTTACAGAAGCCTTTGGACTCAAGGCTATGGGCAACTAACTCATCATGGCGCGGAACAACATGTTTCCCTCGGGAAATTTATCCGTTACTTTTATCCGAGTTTACTTTCCACGTCCTATCTTCCGGTAAGCCAACTCTGAGGAAAATTCTCATTACCATAATACAGGATGAGACGTTATTTCTCAGTTCTGGAACAGAAAGGACGTTGATGTCAGCCAACAGCTTTGTCCGAGGACTTTACGAAACCGCGTCAACAAGTTTCACATCACCCCCAGTTTTCTCCATTCCGTTAGCCACAGATCATTTGCTAAAAATGTCAGGAAATTGTCCCAACTTCTTTAATTTGCATCGGAAATTAATGAGTTCGCAGGACGTCGAGGTCGCAGAAAAGAAGTTCACAGTGACATTGGACGTTTTTGAGCGACGATTCCGTAAGTTAATCTCCGGCAACTGGTCCTTAAAACTTGCACTGCTGTGATAGCTTTGTGCTTATTGCTACCTCCCTATGGTCAGGTTTATGATCCAAACGGCTTGGTTGGTGATTATAATCTTCATCCTGTCTAACTTTGGACACCTTGATAACATTTCATCCCACATACAACCGTCAACTACCCAGATGACCGGGGCTTCATGCCACGTCGCGTGGTGGAATCAGCCAGGTCGCTCTATTCGGTACATAAAACGGTGGATAGAGCAAAAATGCAACTGCTGTCGCCTCCCATCTTTCATTATTGTCTTTCAGCTATTCTGTAGGTCCTAAATGTGGCCACCTCGGTCAGGCACCTAGGGAATTAACTCACACGTCCGCTTTGTTTCTGCTAGTCAAGCCTATTATTCGTGCTTCTGTTGCAACGTTTAACGTGCGAACCCTCGAAAAGATCAGCCAGCAAACTCCTCTTGCTCTAGATACTCTACCGATTGACATCTGGTGCATCTCTGAAACAGAGAGCTGTATTGCAATCAAATTTTGGATCGAAGATTCTGAGGAACAGTTTCTTGGGTGATCTCTTAGGGCGTTGTTCCAAGAAAGCGAACGGCACCCGAAAAATATGCCTGATAAGTCGGAGTGGAGGCTGCTGTTGGCTTATCTGACCAGAAAACGAACACATCTCGAGAGAGAAAGGCCTCTGTACTCGCATTTGAGGGTGAAACGTGCCACCAGTTATCTCGAAATCTTCCAGACAATAAGGAAGGTTTGTTTGTTGGTAATATCCGTTCGGCAGAGTCAAGCAGACGGTCACGACTGATGCAATCACAAATGGGAATGATGAGAAAAAGTGCGGTCTGGATGGTCCTGGTAGCTTGGCGTGCTGTTGCGAGGAGGAGAAAAGGAAAAAGTAAGTTCATAATAGTTGGTGCTGAGATGAAGAATGTTTGCTGGTTTGAGATGTCAGTCATGTCGATTCTCTCGTCCGAACACAAAAATCCCTTCCTTCCATTTCTGCGTGAAGAGGAGGAATGTTAATTCAGCGTGCCTATTCCTCGGTCCGTACTGCCTATCTAGCGGGATCGTTAATTTCGAAGACAGTTCTGCACATAGGCGCGTATAGGACGTCAGCAAACGATTGGGGCATAATACTAAGGTCCTTGAATAGAGACGGTTGGGTGGAAGGCAGAATTTGTGGATATCTGGGGATTGTGAGGGTTGAATCCCTCAGGATTTTTTAAAAGATATGAAAAGGTTGAACCTTTTGGTGATTCGTCTGCCCTGAGGTATGCCTTCCTCTGCTTGGATTTGAACTTGGCTTGATGTATTTTCGGGATCTGCTGGAGGGCAAAATTTTATTTTAGAACTCCCTGTTTGCAAATCTAAGGCCTTTTTCTTCTGTCGCTTTCGATTTTTTTTAATGGTTATCGTTACCAATCCACATTTTTTTCTCGTCCCCGGACATCAATGACCAGCTGTCATGTTCCCAGTGAATCCCACTCCGGCTGATCGATTGCGAGCAGGTTGGAAGATTTGTGACGCGATCGCTGTATGGAACTCACGCAACCTTCCACGACCTCACTGGTTACCCACGGTAATGGTGCGGCAGTGCGCAAAAATGATGGATTTCAAGTTTTCCATTCGTTACTCAACCCCATCCATTACTCGGTTCCGTGGTGGTCCCTTGGTTTCTCACGTGCTCCAGCTGCTCCGCACGCGCGCCAACTTTCATCTTTCTCAACTCCCACTGGCAAAACAGAACCCGAAGAAAATAGTCGCTCCACTACCACTGCTTGTGCCGAATTTCAACACGGATGTGGTTCGCCCGTACCAACGATTAGTCGCATATTTCGCACACGATTCAACCTTGGTCGCGATGATGAGTCACCTCGGCGTTTTCAATCGGTGTGTAGGAAGGGCCTGTTACTTGGATTGGTCTCACTTTCACCACACTCCATGACCAGAAATCAGTCTGGTGGTACTGTTAGGTTTTCCGGTATTTCTGTCCGGTTTAAACGCGTAACTTTTCATTGCAATGAATTCCATCTACCAGTAGACTCAACCTTTCAAACTTTATCATCAATGACTTTCATCTTCCCTTCGTGGTTCCATAAGATATAATACTCTGTTTACATGGCTACTTCGTTTGCAGTCGGGTCAACTAAGGCGGCTTCCTCATGCTGGTGTTTCAAACGCGGACAGCCCGGGATATTTTCTGGCCATTCATGGCCGTCAAGTGCAATGAGGAACCTGTTTTCTACTTATTACCTGCCCATTAGCGGCTCGAGATAGTTCCGTGGTTAAGGCGCCAGGTTACGGACCGGAAGGTCCGTGTTTCCAACCTAGCTTCAGCATCTCGACTGCTCCTGTCTAGGCTTGGGTAACCTGGCAGTATCCCAGCCCTCGTGCTTCCTTCCGTTGGCACGGCAGCTAGGCACCGAAAGGATGCTACAGCTGAACTATTTTTTTTTCATTAGCGGCTCATCAGAATGTTTCCCATTGCCGCACCGCGTTTGCCTGAAACCTCTTGTTTTGTTGGTGTCCTCCCAAATAGGTTAACCACCCTACTTTTCAATCAAGCAGATTTTATTGCGTTGCATCTGTTGCCTATTCTGGCACTCGTGTAGTTGCACATGTGTTTCCTGCGCATGAATAATGACGAAGGTCCGCGCGCTATTTTTTACTTGACTCAATCGGATGTTTAGTTTGTTCACACTGGGGGCATAACTCAAATTGATGCTAATCGTCTCCAAAACGCTCAAATCGTGACCCAGGGGAGCCATTGGCTGAATCCGTTAACATCGCCCTTGCCGACTGAAACCAACGGGTAGTTATCGATTACATCAGTGGAATGACAGTAATAGTGCTTCGCACTCCGTCACCACGTCGTGTGACCTTTTAGAAGGCCGATGCATATCAAATCAAAATTGCAAATTTGACTATTTTGGGTTGGACGGATGCGAAGGAAAGCAGTAAGAGCTAATGGCCTTGATAACGCTTCGCACATTTAACATTCGTGTGAAATGTTGCAGTTTCCTTCACCAGTAATATCTAAAATACAATAAAAATGTACCTCATCTTTGTCGGCAACATCAGTCTCACACACCCGACGGCGACGGACTTAATGCTGTGGTTGATTTCCTTGGAGCACGTGCATGAAGCTGGCACTAGAGCTATGTTGTCGTGGGTGGAGTAAATGGGCAGATTTCGTCATGTATTGAAGACGGGTGTATGGACACCACTAGGTATGCCATTTTCTTATCCTCAGCATGCTGGCTTGCGAAGTGCGGGTTCAGGATTTGGTCGTTCTTGTAAAGCTGTCCACTAAACTCTTCGCCTTGATCCCGACTCATCAGGTGGATTCAACAGGATCGGCTGCTTGTCCCCTAGGTTAGCAGTTTTCGTCGGTCGCGGTAGCACCAAATCTCACATTTGTGCTTGTCATTTTCAGGCCTAAATCCCATGGATGTTTACTTATCAGGCCCTCCACAAGCATTGCAGAAAGTCAGGAATAACACTTGACCTTTCTGAAGTAGCAACGTTTCCTGACAAGTTAGATCTCGAGGGCTAACCGAAGAGATTGCCTGTATCGTGAATCTGCGTCTGGACGACCCCAAGTTCGATTTCTGGTATGGGTTTATTGCGGTTGGCTGCTGGCCTCCATCTTGAAAATCATCGTCAGTGGACGTAAAAGGAATTTTCAAGACTTCAGTCAGTCATTGAACGTTTTGATAAAGTGTTTGTTTCCCTCTGACTGTTCTCTCCCCCATCCAACTGAGGTGACTCCTCAAGGTGACAGAACGCAATCGTGGAAGGTACTATCTTCTACCAATGATTAATTCTTGGTACCGATCGATCCGGTAGTCAGTACTGTGTTTTTATTTCGTTTTAGACAGTTAGCCTATCTCTTTCCTCTTATATGTTATCGTATGAAACTATGACTGCACTCAGGCAATCGTGTTCCATTGTGTCACTATTATCGTTGCTCTATCTATTTTTTCTCACCCTCCAGACTTGTACCACCTCTGGCTAGCTGTCTGATTGTCGAATTGCATCATAAGCTCACGGCGACAGAAGACTATTTTGTCCGTTTTCTCTATCGAAACCATACTGGACCAAGTGATACGCGTGTTTATCCGCTTTGGCCACCGGCTTGTGGCCCCATGGATATGGCTGTGGAATCTAACTACTTATGCTCCCTGACGCGATTAGAGTCAGGTGTGTCAGGAACATATGCCGTGAACGTGGATCAGGAATGTGGCAATGATTTTCACGCAACCGTGGGGCTGCAATATTTATCCACTGACTGTTATTATCCTCAAATTTGCGCGCTGTTTTTTGCACAGTTTCTTTTGCTGTTGTTTATTGCGAAGCGGAACTGGTTTCCTGTCTTTCGTCTCTGTTCCCGTTAGGTAATGTTTTGCTTTTCATTCCATGTGTGGTTAACAACCTTTGTCTTTCACTGTGAGATGGGTTTCTAACATCAATAATTTGTTCGTGCAATGTTTGTATTTTTATTCAAGCTATTGGTTTTATTGTCTTCGTTGCATCCTTTCTTGTTTTTTACCTCTGTTTTTATTGTTCCTATGCGGTTTCACTGTCCCTTATGTATTTGGATGAAACAATATCCACCTAATTTAATTTGGGGTATTTCTGCAGAATAATAATATTCCAACTGGATTAGTCATTTTGTAATTGAGTTGGATCCTGACACCGCGGCCCTTCCTTCAATTGAATCAGAGCTTTTATAAGTGGTACCGTTTACGTCGAGCAGTGCCGCCTTCAATACTCGGCAATGATATTTGTGCAAGTCGTAACCTATACGGAAGAGGAGTTTCTTGTGAAATGTGCAGTCGTCGGCGACAGCTGGATGTTATGCTGGGTTATAATTCTAGTCCTTGTACAGTCAAGTACCGCCTGTAAGGCGGAAATGTAGGGCGTTCAGCAGAATCACCTTCAGGGTCATTGAATCTAGATGATAATATTCGCCGAAGCCTTCTCCAGTCTTTCAGGTTTAAACACGCTTGTGACTGGTTCAAACGGTTTATTCGGCAAAAGTTTCGGTGTTGAGTAGAGTTGTTAGTGAAGACATTCCAGTGTAATATGTATCAGCAGCAGTTAGTTGAAAAACACTACCTCATTGGTTTGTTCGCTGAGCTGGGCAATTCGATTGCAAACGTTTCATCACCAATCGAGGTAACATCATCAGTGCGTTGTTAGGAAGCGTAGTGGCGCGTACCGATGGGTTGGTGGTTGTGCCTGGCCCTACCTCGATTGGTGATGAAACGTTTGGAATCAGGTTGCCCAGCTCAGCGAACAAACCAACGACCATCTACGCTACCTGAGCTACCAACATTTTCCTCTATAGAAAGTAGTATCTCAGTTTGGTAGTGTGCGTGTAGCTCCCCAAGCCTAATGTAGTGTCCAAATACGAAAGAGGATTAACGAAAAATCGGGGAATATGCTCACCTAATTGGTCCAAAGTGGGGAGAAGCCATTTGGAGATTTCATCGACCTTATAAAGGGTGACATATCAGTGTCCCGCTATCTCGGATGTCCACCAGAATACATCGTGGGGTAGGCACTTGGCGTCAAATTCAGCTGAAGAATGCAAACGAGATATTCGTCTGACACTTGCGGTAACATCACTTCAGTTTGCTTATGAATATTTGACTCGACACGTAACAGTTCATTTTTTGCTGAGTATAAAAACTAATTCCCTACGACGGATTCACAGGAAAAAGCCAAAAAGACGAGTCTAGACAAAATACGTTACTAATAAGTTTACTGAAAGCTCATCGATAATCCACGAACGGTTTCGTCCCTCTAGGGGCTCGTCAGGTGGGCACAGTTTCCGGGTTAGCAACAATCTTATGTTCTACTTAAAGATTATTGCAAACGACAGGCCCAGCTGGCACTCAGCTTAGTCTCCCGTTAAGACCAAACTATTTTTCAAACGAGTGTATCTCGCGAAATGAAAGAGGAGTTATCCTCGCCTGAATTAACCTGTTTGTGGGCAATCTCTTTAGGACCTAATCAAACATCCTTGGAGAAGTCATCAGAAATTCCGCTAGCTCCAATAAATCTCGTTATTTCACAGCCTTGAGATGGTTACAATAACTTCAAAACTAGTGGGATTACCTTCTAATCAGGTAAGAGATCCGTTGAGATCCGTCCCGCACCTCCCCAAATGTGTCACCACCGTCCCATGTTCGCATCTGAAAACTCGAGGCCGAATGTGTGCACGCTCGGAAATGAGTCAGAGTTAGTAGATATCTATCAGTCGGGTAAGCTTTAGACCACAATCACGCTTTGAGCCCATTTTACTTTCCAGTCCATTAATAACGCTGATTTGACTATGCGACTTCATGTGTACATACATAACATTAGGAAAGCCTTGGAATTTTCTTGAACTCCCGGTATTATAAAGATTTTGTTATCAGCACCTGTCAGACGATTTCCCCAGAGATGTCCTGGTCATGCTCATGGGAACCGAGCCCTTGGCATCCACAAGCTTTGGACGGCCGGGCATGGAATTAATGGATCAAAACAGAAAAGTATGCGAACATATGGTTTCGGTGGAGGTTCATCCGGAAAATACAGCTACAAAATATGAGATAGGTTAGTAAACGTCCCCGAGGCGTTCTATTAGGTCTAAAACAAGGGTACTGTTTCGTCATTTTATTGTTGGATGCTGCGACTGGTTAGCCAAGATTGTGGCTTCGTGAGGAAATTCGACTCGAAAATTTGTTGAATCACTGCCCAGTAACTGTCCTGGTTGTGTCAATCCATTGTCTTCACCCCATACAGGAAACCCAAAAACTGTTTTTGAGGGAAGAATTTAGGACAGACCAGACCGACACATTGGAAAGTAGTGAATAATTTGTGATGTACACAGTATATACCGGGACGGTAATTCAACAGATTATCACGTCACCAGTCCATCCATACCGAACATTCTGAAATGTCCCACTGGCCCAAACTGTTTGCTTGACAGAACTCATTATTTATAGGGCTGCTGAGAACTTTGACGGTCCAGCACCGGTTTCTCGGGAAGCATTCCCGAGTTTCCGTCAATCAGAATATCGTGTCAAATGAGACATGGGGGTGACTACCTGCGGGACATTTGGTTGAGGAATATCAAAAACGAGATGCGCGGTTTAACTTTTCGTTAATTTGCGAGTGCCGATTTTGTCAATGCTTCACAGGAATAATAAAGGGGTCATCTGCGGGTCGAGATGGCCGAGTGGTTAAGGCGTTGGACTTGAAATCCAATGGGGTTTCCCCGCGCAGGTTCGAACCCTGCTCTCGACGGCTTTTTCCGGCTCCGAACCACATCCGCGCACCAGCACCACGTTGAACGCCATTTCGATGCGGGCTCGGTGACAGAGCACGCATTGTAACCGGCAGTTTCGGTCGGTACATTCCTGACAGCCTTGTTCCTTTGTTCAAATTCCGACTCCATGAGTAAATGGAGGGCATCAGTGTTACCTTTCACTTCCCTTTTCGGCCGCTTCACTGATCCCTTGAAACCCTTCTTGGTTCTCTCTCTTCGTACTAAGTGGTCAAGTGACAGACTCATAAGAGTATCACTATTGCAATGACCTCCTAGTTTCTGCATTCCGAAAGTCTCGACCTGTTTTTCACAAGAGCAATAAGCGTCATTAAATGTACACTAGTAACAATTACACCAGTAATAATTTCCCAACGAATACATCCGCTGGTTGTTGCCTCTCGCCTTGCGGGTAACATCCCCAGACGCCACACTCGTTAAGATTTCCCAAAATTTTCTGAACCCTCGCTGAAGCTGCCCTTCAATCCAACATAGTCGAGGAGTATACCGCTAGCGTTGTCACATTGTTCGTGGGGAACCTTATCAGTCGCACTACATTTCCGCGAAATTTGGAAGCCAATATCTCCACTAAGAAAGCCCTCATCAAGTACCACTGCAACCGGAAGGCTTTTCTGCCATCCAAACGAAGGTGAACGAACCAATCACGCACAGTATTAGGTGTATTTCAATGTGGGCAGGCTGGGGTACTTTCTTCCCTGAGCAATTTAGAGCAAAGCAGTGAGAACAGCACGGTTGCGGGATGAATTCACTTCGTACACTCATACGCCGCAAAGCGGAATAAGATGCATAATACAGTACAGTTTACACCATTACATGACTGTAGAACAGCGTGACCGGTCTAGAAAACAAGGCAGTTTCAGAGTGACTCTTAGGTCCTGTTGAGCGCAAAGGACAGGCCTAAAACTACTAATCGGTATGTTGTGAGGGAACTTCAGTCTCTGCGGCCGCCTGATTCGCACGATTCTCTAAGTGACCTGTGCCGATTAGGTGCCTACCCATCGATCATTTGACCCTGGATTTCATCAGCGTTCGGTTAGGTTCAGATGACGTAGTACGAAGTTTTTTGGCCACGTGCCCTTTGGCTAGGTGCTTTAAACCTCCTGTCAGTTCTGCTGATACACTTATCACCGCAGATGCGGGTGAATTGATATATGCCATGAGTTGTAGATAAAACTGAAGTCGATATTTTGAATGGCGGATGTGGCATAGTCCGTGTGTTTGCTTTTGCACACAAGAGGGCTGCATTGTAAGTCCGGCGCAGGGATACGTTCAGTGTCCATTTAAACAGGTTGAAACCATGGTAACCAGTGTAAGAAACATCAATGCGAAATGTTCCTTTTTGATTGTGAGTGAGTGACACTTTCGGTTTGCGAGGTGCTGTTCGATGAAGCGGTCAAGGTCGTTATTTGAGCGCAGCGCATCTTTCGGCAGGTCGACTTTCTCCGCCAGTGTATCCGAGGTGCAAGTCTGTCTAGCTTTATAGAATAAAGTCAGCACTAACGCATATTTGTACCGTAGTAGAAAGTAAAGTGTAGATACTGTCCACCTGGTGGAGATTTCGAGACGTAGGTACTTCTGGTGATCAAAACTTCCAAAAAAGGAGTTTGCTGCCCTGCTCAGATCCAAATAACTGTCTCATATGGCACACAACTACGAGCTTCTACGTGACGAAGCATCAAGGTGGTTAAGTCCAGACCGGCAACTGAATCCCTAAATGTAGATCATCCGTCCAATGCAGGAATACCGAAGCCGATTTTTCAATATCCGATCCAAGTCTGGTAACTAGCTGACGAACATTGAAGTAAGGCACATTCAGACGCGGTACAAGTCCCCGTTTATCGGAAGTGAGCAAACGTTTCTGAAAGTCAATCCACGTCAATCCATGATACTGCTCGCTTCATTAATTTGCATCGCATATTGGAGGCATTGAGAGAAACTATGAGAAACCAGCAGGTGGGATCTGAGCAACACATGACGGAGTATTCTCTGCCCCTCAAGCATGTCAGGCCAACAGGGCTAGAGATTATGCAGTCCAAATGATCCGGTCGGCGCGTACATTTCGAGGCTTAAGAGAAATAGTTCCTACGGAATGAGTCGAAGGGTCTTTTATTACGCTAACTACTATCAAAACATGAGTAGCCAAGATAAAAAACAGCTTAACCGAAGGACGAAGAGAAATCGTGACAATGAGAGGGAAATCCAACATCACCATCATTATCAGCTGTAAGAACCGCGTACTTGTGGTAGTGGTTTGGCGATCTCATGACCTCTGAAATGTAAGACGTATAAAAACAAATAGCTAACTGATGATCAGATAAGTATCGTTTTCTGAGGCTAGAACTTGACTACCTACAGAGATTCGGCTGGATAAGGAAAGCCTTAGTTTGAGAAGCCTTCCGCAAACGGTTGGGCTAGAAGAATCAGTTAAGATCCGCCGACCATACAGTAGACACTAGGACCACGCGGTCACGGACCAGACTGCTTAGTTTTCTCTGTCCTGGTTGGTAGACGAAAACCTGGAGGCAAAGATTTCCATGCAAAACGCTTGACTTAATGGGCCAAAACATATTGTACGCTAAAAAACTTTAAGCACCACAGTAGTGATTTACGGGTACGGCAGAGGTCTTCCAAGTGTACGTGAAATTTACGGTCAATTAGTACATATTACCAGCTGTTTTATACGGGACGCTCTGTGTAGACTGCTGCTGGTTCAACGCACTAATGCTGCGTAGCCTAATGGATTACAACTCACATAAACGGTACCAGCAATTGCTCGATGCAAGACAATTCGGTAAGGACTTAGACGAGTGTGTCACGCCCTTTTCTGTGCCTTTATCGTGATTACTCAGCCAAAAGTACATGTCATTTGGATGGATGAACTGAGGGGCTGACCGAGTAATCTTCAATCTACATACCACCATGCACCCTGTATATCGCGAAGATTCACTCTTTCCAGTCACCTCCAAGCGTTCAGTCAGACAATATGGAAAGAAGCTAAGAGCGCGAACGTCACTCATGTCGATTAGCCACCATTTCGAGCAACGTCTGAAGCCAAGCGTACGGATGGCCATGGAGAACAACACTCATCATTCATGGTCTCGAACCTGCTCCCCGGTCTAATCTGTATTCCACCTAAGATATGAATCCGACGGCTAGGCTGGTTCAGGTAATCATCATTATCATTATTATCAGCTGTGAGAACCGCGTACTTATCGTACAGTGGTTTCAGTTGCCACAGTTTCGTTCATCGACAATTTGGGGAGGTGGAGTAGGTAGCTGCGCATTGGAGGCGGGAGCTGATAAGTTGGTGCGTGAATACAGGCTTGTCAGTGCATTTCTAAGTGGGGGGTTGGGAAGGGAGCTATGCATTGAAGGCAATAGCCTGGATGCACGAGCGCCATTAAGGGCACGACCGCACCATGTCTGACAATGTCCCTAACCATTGATGCATCTCGTCTCGGGGTCCCCATCCAGGAAGACGGCAATGACCAACGAAGCTGAGTTTGCTGGTAATGGCTTTCACAATTCGCTGGCAAGTCATTGTTTGACCTCCCCTAGCTCGTTTCCACCTTTCGCGTGGTTGTGCGAAAAGAACCCTTCGAGGAAGTAGGTCGACTGGCATATGCAGCACGTGGTCAAGCCAGCGCAACCTATGCAATATGATCAGTTCACCTATCGTGGGCGAGTTATCTCTTCCGAATACCATTGGACGTATCTCAGCATTGCTGATCCGGTGTTCCCACCAGACTAGGGGAATGCTCCGAAGACATCGACGGTCAAAAACTGAAGGTCTTTTGACGTCCTCAGCGTCCAACTTCCAGGTTTCTGACCCGTATAGTAATATGGGTCGCACCGCAGCATTGTAAACTCGACCCTTGACGGATAAGCTAATGTCACACCTACGCCACAGGTGACGCAGGTTCACAAAAGCTGCTCTGGCCTTCCCAATCCGGATGGAAATATCATCTTTTGCGAGACCACCGGGACTGATACAGCTGTCCAGGTAGACAAACTTGTCTACTACCTCAAGCGGCTCATCTAAAAGCATGAGGCTACGGTTCGAGCCTACCCAGCCTTGCAGTAGCAGTTTACACATTGCCGGTGTGAAGCGCATGCCAAACCGTGAGGCAGAATTATTTAGATTATTTAATATTGTTTGCATTACCACGGCGTCAGATCCCAGAATAGCTACTTCGTCTGCGTACTCGATATCTGTGAGCGGACGCCCCGGGAAACTTCGACCCCACAAGCACTAGAGGCTGATAGTGAGTCTTCCATAATCGTATCAATGACGAAGTTAAAGAGGGAAGGTTAAAGAGGACAGACTTGTCTGACACCACCTGATGTGGTGAACTCAGGCGAGAACTTCCCGTAGTCCTCCACACGGCCGCGGGAGTTGGAGTACAGCGCCTTAAGGTGGGGACACCTTTGCCCCTATAGACACTGCCATGGTGCCTGACGGTCCACAGAGTCAAAGGCAGCTTTCAAATAAAGGAACATAACCATTGTTGGTTGCTGGAAGCAGTGTCGCCGTTCCAGAATTTGTCGGAGGGTGAAGATGTGATCGATGCATCCTCTTGCAGGACGGAACCCAGCTTGGTTTTCACGGACCTGCCTCTCCCTGTGTTCAGTCGACCGTCGAAGGATAAGACCAGAGAGGACCTTCGGTATCACAACTACCAGGCTGATGCCACGGTGATTATCACACAGCGTCTGAGTACCCTTTCTGAAGATAGGAATAACTGTCGACATGCCCCATTCTGCAGGCACTTTCTCTTCGTTCCAAATAGCACCAATAAGCTTTGTCAGATGGGTCACCAGGGGTGCTCCACCTTCTTTGAAGGGTGCTGGATAAAGACCGTCCGGTCTTGGTGCCTTCTCACGTTTCAGTGCCGACATTTCATACTTTATTTCTTCTTCCGACGGGCGATAAAGGTTTGCATTCCATTCGTCCGTATGCACTACCTCCACAGGCTGTGTTGCAGGAGTCCAGCTAAACTGTCCTTCGAAGTGTTCGGCCCGTCTTTCCAGTCGACGTTTTTGCGAGTGAATTAATGAGCCGCCTTTTTCACTTATCATTTCACTGACCGTTGCCTTCCTAGGTCCAGCCGATATAGGGCACGGCTGTTTCCCGTAGCAAGAGCCTTCTCCATCTCCAGACCTTTCGATGTCCACCAGAGCTCTCGGTCTTTCCTTAGACTTTTCACTATTTGGCGTTTGAGGGATTTGTGAGCGCCGTCGTACTCGTTGCCTGCTGGTATGGATTCCCTGGCGTCGATCATGGATAGCGATCTCGACGACATCCAGTGGTCTTGTGGTCGAACCGGAAAAGTCGGACGCCTCTAACATAGCTCCTTTCACATTTTACCACGCTTCACCCACATGCTCACTACCAGTACAGTATTGGTTTACTGTAGAGAGTTGTTGGGCTGGCTCCGAAGGATACTGTTGAGCTATAGTTTTTCGAAGGTGGTGGATTGGCATACTTCTTGCTAATTTGCGAGGGCCTGAGGGAAAACGAACTGTCAGGCGTACACGCACCATGGCGTGATCGGAATCAAGTTGCGTGCTTCAAAAGGAATGGCAGTCTTTAATTGGAGCCCTCCACCGGTGGTTGATGGCCACGTGATCCAACTGGGTCCACGGTTGATTTGTAGTTAGTGGCCGGCAGGTTACGCGATGCAAACGTTCATGCTGAAAGTTCGTGCTGGCCAGAAACAGTTGATGATCAGCATACAATTTGAGGAGTCGCTCTCCGTTGTCTGGGCGACGATCGCCCAAATGTGATTGCAAGGATAACAATGTCAGCGCTTCTCGCTTGACGAATGAACCCGGATAACTCTCGATAGAAATTATCCTTCCCAGCTTGTCGAAATATAAGTAGCTCGGGTGTGTTTACTGCTAGCTGATCAGATGGTAGTTGATCTGTCATCACAACCATCCAAATTCAACGAAAGAAGACCACAACGCAACACAAACCGGGAACAAACCAATCGAAAACAGACCTGAGGCACCCCAAAACAGCCATCCAACTAACCAAATGGAATACGAGGCACACAGACTTCAAAGCAGAAAAAATCACGATCAGGCCAATAATGCTGCAAGAAGGGTATATACCAATTAGCCAATCACATGACAGGATATTGGATACTCCTCAAAAACTAAATAAAAGCAGCTAGGCACGGAGGAAGCACTCACTCAACTGCGCACTGACGACGTCTCCGCGACTGGGGACGAAACGTTTGCAAACCAATTGCCAAGCTCGGCGAACAGATCAACTACCATCTGATAAACCAACGGTATCCTTCGCAGCGTCAGAACTGCAGTCCGTTGGGGCATAAGCCGATAGGCACCGCTTTTTATGTCGAGAGACATTGAGCTTGATTTAGCTGTATAACCGGAAGGCGCAAAGACGACTGTTCACTGGGATCCAATCCAGAAAAGTGCGTTCAGCTGTGGGACTGAGTACAACTCCCACGCCATATATTCCACGAGTCATCGCTTCTGGATCACCAGACGCACGGAGGGAGAAATGTGAAGGAGCTGACTTCGTCCTTAGCGTTCTGAGATGCATAACCACGTTAGGGTCTTGTACGCGTGTTTCGGAGACACATGATACATCAATTTTAAGGGAGTATAAGGTTTCAGCAGGCATTGCCTGTTTGCCAATTTGACATAGACTACGGACATTAAAAGCTCCTATGTAGAAAGGATCTCGTTGATTCAGAAATATGTTATCTTGTTCATTGTTAATGGGTAGTACGGTGTATAAGGCCCATCGGTCAGATAACTGACAGTCAAATGACCCAGTGACGTTTGCTTGTGTGGTTAGAAGGGGCTGGGGAGGGACATCGATGGACACAGAAGTGTGCGGGCAAATGATACTTCCGGGTTGCCCAGGCCGGGGAAGTGGGTTTGGTTGAGGTACAGCACCTTAAGACTTTGACTCAAAAGTCTGACCCACGAGGCAGCGGACAGTCGGGATTTCTATGGGGACCCTGCCTGGATCCGATGACTCAATAGTCTGACCTGCTCGACTGCAGGGGGTTGACCTAACTCGAGGACGCAGGGAGTGGGGCATTACTATCACACTCCTGATGCGGCTGCGCACAGGAGGTGCCTTTTGAGCAGCACCAGACTCTTTGGTTTTAAAAGTATTTCGACCGTATTAAATAATGCGCCGGCGGTCACGGTCAACCGTTGGGCGATCGGAGTATGCTAGTTTTAGGGCCGATCATATGCCGACATAACAACATATGGAAGGTTCTAATGCATTCCGTTGTATTCCTACTAAATCTTCACCATGTAAAACGGTCAGAATTCCACCAGATTAAGCAATGAATTTCATGATGTGAACTTTAAAGGCTGAGATGAAAAGATGACACAGCCATCACTTCATTCTAACAAATATTTGAAATTCAGAAACAGGCTATTTAGATCCAAGAAGTGCGTCACAGTGCAACAACATATAGGAAACCGGAACCTGTATGCAAATGAAGTCTTGATCACCATCAGACTGCAATGAACTGTCCATCCACTGGAAGACCTTTTCCAAAAGAACATGCAAACTGATCAGTGCATCCAGGATCTCGACCTACGTTGTCATCTAGAAGGTCATGCATGAACCACAGTCTATGAAAAAAATACAGGGTAAAGACAGGCAAATGAGAAACGCTCTCCGGAAATTCTCTTACAGAAAACTACGGCGACAACTGCTCGAATATGGGGGGAAATGGCGAGGTAAAAAACGAATTAACAGAGCACCCAGAATGAAAATGTGTGGTGCAACTTTGCAAAAGTATCGGTAGACTGTAAGCAGCTGAAGTGAAAGTATGTACACAAACCGTAAGCCAACGCATAGCGTTGAGATGCCATTGATGGTGGGCGTCGTGTCAAATCACAGTGGATTAGGTGACGGTGGAAGGGCTAAACAAATGTCACAGTCGGAACCGGTACAAGTGCCACAGAAATACCGTGAAGTTCCACTGCAGTACGAATGTGGCGATAATGAAAAGCAGTACAGACGCGGTCATCGGCCAGAGCAAGACGGTGGCACGTTTGAGGAAGGGCAGTGCTGAAAAGGTAGCAATAATATGCAGGACTTTTGAGGAATGCAGCGAAACAATGGATATCTCCATTGAGACAATAAAATCAGACGTGAGCAAAACTGGTGCGGCACACCGTTTATGGGTGACAACGGAAAATCACCCGTTTGAAGAGGTCTTATATACATATATATATATATATATATATATATATATACCAAACAGCCTCAGTACGATTTGGTTGGAACCTCCTGTTTCCTGTTTCCATGTAATGCATCAGGGTAAGAGGTGAATATGAAAGCTGTTCACAATAACTATTGGTTTATCAATCAGCACAGTAGTCCGTCAAGTGGGAAAGGAGTTAATACTGTCATGTAAAGAGTAAATGAATGGTATTCGTTATCAAACACGGTAGATGACATGTTACCACCTCTGTCACTGTTTGGATAGAGTACCATGACGTCTCAAGCACCCAGCATAAACAAGCTTTGTATTAAAGTCTACCAACAAAACAACAGTCAGCACGGAAGACATGAATGCATACATTCAGCTGTAGCACCCTCTCCGCGCCTAGCTACGATACCACCCGAAGGAAGCACGAGGTCTAACAAACTGCCAGGTTGTCCAAGCCTAGACAGGAACAGCCGAGATACCGCGGTTGGGTTCGAACCACAAACCCTCCGGTCAGTAAGTCCGCGACTTAGGCACTGAGCCATCTCGGCTTATGAGTGCATACTTATTTCAAAACGGTTGCAGTTCACTAACTGCGCAGGCCTGTAAGCGTTTGAGCTGAGAACAACGATCTTTTAGACAATTTGCAGACCCTCTGCGGCGAGTGACGAGACACGCTAACTGATCATAACTATTCAATGTATTGAACATAGCCCTATCTCTCCAACTACCCCCAACCTGCCCAACAAACGTCACACTACTTCAGTAGCCAAAATGAAGTAAAAAACATGTGATACCCATCTTCAAACTTTGCTAATGGTGATGTACAGAGGCAGGTAACGCAAAGCCGCCCGACCTCTAACAGTGGAACCTACAGACAAAATTTCCAGGGCCGTTAGTTCCCCCTTTTAGCAAAAAAGTTAACATTTGGCGATAGAAAGAAAGATGTCACTCGACTTATAGAAACCAAATGATCAAACTCAGGCCCCTAAGCAGTCATAATCGGTTATGAAACAAATCAGTATTGCTTGTGTGGAAAGATGGTTCGGAACTGTCTAAAAGTTCACATGTATTCACACCAGACAAGTTTCTCCATCTGCATTTAGTAACTCAGACAAAGAATAATTAATCGTAACAATGCTTCGGAAATGATCAACCATTTTCTTTACAGCTCGAAGTGGTGCAGTATGGTAATCACAGAAGAAACAGGTCTCGTGAAGTAGTCCGGTCGTTAGTCGCGAACTTCATACAGTTTTCGTCAAGGTCATGTGTTGCTTCAGCATGCAGGAAACTACTAGTAACAGTCACGTGACTATACATACAGTGGAACATGCAACCCAATGAATTAATCAGGCACAGAACTAGATTATGAGCATGGCACGTAAGATGAACACAAATTTGAACATTGCACATTCTTGACATTTTTCCAATAAATGCGCATCAAGGTAATAAATTTTTAGCAATATATTTTGCCAAGTAAGCACGTTAACTCCAAAAACGCCCGTTGCCAGAATATTTCTCCCCGCCAAATCGGAACAATAGCCCAATAGTGGATGAGCGGGGACAACGAGCAAAAATCGGGTAGCATGACATTCAGCACAAAATTCTATGGTGACTGGTAAGCCCCTTATAGGTGTTCAATCGTCATGAGTTATTTGAACCGGGAAACTGAGAGGCACGCTGGAACGCATGGGACTTGTGTAGGTTATTGCGAAATGTTTGAACTTCCTAACTCGTAGCATACACGCAGCAAAAACTACTTAGTTTGGATATCGCGCGTACCTTTCATTTCCAAGTTTCTGGAAAACTGCTCAGGTCTATCGATAAGGTATCTAAACACCAAACCTACAGCAGGTCCTTAGCCGAACCCCTGGAAGGCTTAAATCTACAATAAAGTGTTAGAAAACCGAAAGTACAGTACAGTACAAGAAAAATCACTTTTCGAGATGTCCTAATCATGATCAAAGTTTGGATCTACTGATGGGTGTCCTAAATCAGAACAAGGGGATAAACGGGTAGTACTGAATTGAGATCGAACCGCATTTTCCGTATGTGGTAATCGAAATCAACCCGTCAAGAACACTACGAAGCGATAGCTACGTTGTTGGATTATTTTGACTTGTGTTCATCACCAATGCAACTAGCACTGGAAGGCCTTCGGAGTGCCATTAATCAAAGATTCCGGCTCAAAAGCCTGATTTGCATAAGACTATTAGAATGATCCAATCTTGAATAATAAGCCTTCATATTTAAAGAACCGGAGGACAGTATTCGTTAAGGCGCAAGCTTGCTGACCTAAACACCCGTGGTTCGAATAGCAACCTCTGCATCTTGGACAGTATCTAGGCCCCGAAAGGGTGTTGCAGCTGAGCAATTATTTATTGCCTACAGTACTTGTCAGATCTCACTACCCAATAAAATGAGATAATCTGCAAATGTTGACCGGCACTACCACTCGTCTCAACAAAATAAGGTTCAATGCCTATATGAAAAGCGCCTCTATACCGGACATATAAAGAAACATGCATAATTGAAATGCAACCGGATCTGTTGCCGACACTGCCGCTTAAACGTTCCTTCTATTATTTCCCTTTCCTTTGCGAGTACGGCTGTATAAGGGGATGCAATGAAAAATCTGGCGAATTTCATCAGAAACCGTACTGAAGTAGCTGAACTCAAACATGTCACGATCACTGTTCATTTTTACGCCCCTACAGGGAAACAATTACACACGGATCTAAAGGATATTATAGCTGCCTGATGTTCGGAAAAACACTTACCACTGTAACCCAGGAAAGTGATGTAGTTGTAATACAGCGCGGCGATTAGCCAGCATGTGTTCCCAACGAAGCGTCCTGCAAGTCCGTCAGATAAGATGACTGAATAGAAGGAACAATAAAGTGGAGAAAAGAGCCTTGAAATCGATTCATATAACTTCGTACACGAATCTATAGCGTAAATGAATACTAGAATTCTTACTACGCCCAAAAGCTGGTTGGAGAATAAACTTTTTGCGGACGTAGTCAACAGTGCTTATGCATACAGCTATTATATGCTGAGTGAGCAGTCACCCCGACATTTACCCCTTATGGCTGGTGAAGAAAGAACTGTGAAAGCTGCAACCACTGTATCTTGGTACAAGGTCTCTGACTTATACACTTAACTGCACATAGGTCCGCAACTGACCAAATTTAAGATGCAACAGGTATAATGCTGAAAAACGACGTTATGTAGCTTGGATCAACGATAATGTAATTGTGTAACACAAAACTACACACAGACTATCAGGAAAACGTGTACCAGTTGGTCGCTAACTGCAAACTGGAATGGTAGTATGGTCTGGCTTTGAAACGTTTAGACGTGTTGTGTGGATAATCTGTGGTTCCAAGAATACCTCTAGATGAATAAAACGTGGGAAGTAAGTTTACTTGACTCAAGGCAATTGAATGCACCGTTCATGGGGGGTTGCAATGCCACCCGTAAAACTTACAGTAGAACAGTGGCAATTGGAGAAGGTAGACGAGCGCTGCTGGGAAGACAGCGTTTAAATGAATATCGAAAGCATACGCCCACTCAACATCCTGGTTAGACTGTGGGTCAGGAACTTCCGAAAGTAAGTCCGAAGAGAACCGCCCTGATCGATCAATCAGTATCCGATTAGTGACAATCCAGAAGAAGGTGGCGGCCAGCAGTGACATCGCGAAGAAGTCAAAGAAAGCCACCCACAGTACAAACTTGATGCGCAGTTCAAAAGTGTGGAGAGTGAACGTCGCGAAGATGATGCTGGATACTAGGAGATGGGAACCGACAAAGTAAAAGGAATCATTCAAAACATTCCTGCCTCGGTTCATTTAGCATTTACGGGGTTTCAAAACTATATGGCCAAGTAGCATGGGGGAAAACGGTTTACCATTATTTTACATAAACATCAAAAATTGGAAAAACCGAATCGCGTAATGCAATTTAACCGAATGGTGATTTATGGCACAGCACGCCTGAAACTTACGGTTAAAATAATCTCCAACGCTAGTGCTAAAAAACTGTCTCCTATTTGTTCGACGACATCGAGTTCCAGCACATCGAAATACGACTTCGGAAGCCGAGGAAAGTTGACTGTAGTCACTAAGTGAGAACTAATCACAGATACACAGTGAACTGGTCGTTGGCACCCAAAATGCCTGTTCTGCTGCGCCCGACAGCTGTGAACCCATCAGTGACACAAATATACAGTCCGATGGATAAGCAAATGTGGTGCATGTTTGAAGACTACTGGACCTGACTATTTCTGCATTGAGCTGTTAGGCGAGCTTACACACAGTATTGGTGATGTTCAATAGATAAAACGGAGACATTCAGGACAGGAATGTCACCAGTTCGATGCACTGTTGATGATAATCATAATGGAAAGCTTAAAAAAATAGTTCAAAAAAGCCCTCCAACCTTTAATTCATCAGCCCCATCCCCACGAATAATGTGGTAGGTATGAAGCTGATTCCGTCCAACGACCAAGGGTGGATCCCACGATTGGACTATGGAAGTTCACGTCGAGTCCTCCCTAAGGGGAGGCTTGATGCACTGCTTGAGATAGATCATTCTAGACAGGAACATATAACTAAGCACGGCACTAAAGCACGGCTAAAAAAGAAGCATGCAAATGCAAATTTAAAAAAAACAAAATAAAACAACTAACATTAATCCACACTTTTCGGATATTCCGAGGGACTATTAATTTGTATGAATAGACGCCCATTTGGAACGAGACCCCAATAAGATGCAAGCAAACCCACGAACGATTTCGCGATGAAAGGACCACCAATCTGTCGCAGCTTGGCCTCATGTAGTAGAGTCAGTGATGCATTGGCAGTTAAATGCAAGATGAATACGGCTTGGCTGAATCAAGCTGAACACTGTCTCGTTCTAAACGGATGACAGGAAAACGATACAGACAGGCAGGAGGTGATATCTTCATTCTAAGGTCCAGTACTAGCAAATCATGAGCAAAAAGACAGCATCAGTGTTGTTCATCCAACAGTCAACTGAACCACAGAGGCTTTAAACATGACATGTGCAAAGTTTGATGAATGATGTAAGGCTGGTCCCTTGAACACGAGAGCAAAAGTCCGCAACTTAAATATCAATTTGGTTGTGGGTTGATTTTCGAGGTAGTATGTACGTCAGAACGGCCGGGAACTGGAGACTTGGTGGTGTCCCCCATACTCAACGCCATAATCAACATTCTTCCACATGATGAAAAACGTATGGGCTACCGCAAGACCCCGTTGAGATGTTCAACAAATTTTCATGGTATAGGTAGTATGCTCAAGGTCTGTAGTCAGTCGGCTAGCGGCTTCGCCCGATTCGAACCTCAGAAGTTAGAATTCACCTTCGAAATATGACGCAAGCAGCTTACCGAGTGGAGAGAACTGATTTTAAGCTGAGGACTGACTATCTCAGATCCTGCTGGCTATGCCTACCCAACTAGCCGCAAACCGGGCAAAAGAGGCGGTGGGTCGCTTGTGGAACTTAGGTGATCGTCCCACACTTCTAATATCGGACCAAAATTATCAAAGGTATATGGAGAGGACTCTAGGTAGTCTGCGTGCTGCACATCATTCTGAAAGTGACCCTATCAAGTTCTCCGTTCGAGAAATTTTACCATTCATATGGATTTCAAAGAAACATCGACGGCAGTCAGAAGATAAGCGGGGTACTCCGTCGTCAGAATAGTGACAAGAGTGCCCTGATAAAGCGTTAAAGATAAAGCGATCAAGAGCGACTGTCAGAAGTTCAAAACAAAGGTGAAATACAATTCCAAAGAATCGCATCTGCAGAGACGGCACCAGTGGGAAGACCGTATTGTAGCCTTCAAGCATCCTTACGAACAAGTACAGAAACGCAAAGAACATTTACACTATCTTACCAAGGAACATAGTGAAAACCAAAACGAGGAATGCTGGGTCGTCACGAGCCCACTGGCGTCTGGAACCTACAAGACAATAAATCGCCTGCTGCCAAATGAAAGACATACAATTACGGTATTGAAAATTCCGGAACAGACGTTGCGGAGTAAAAATTAGTTGGGCCATCTGCCAAAAAGCGTACTCAAAATCCATGTGCTTGAACTTCAATAGTCGGCGAAAGTAGCGGCTTCGTTTCTCCGCCGCTGATAGGATGCGATGCATCGAACCAGGATGACAAGGTTGTGAACAATTGAGCATTTTCGTACAAACCGAACGGGGTAATGAGTCTGTGACGTTAATGTGAACGGAGGACATCGGGGAGCTGAAAAAGAGAATCAAGTAGAAAAGTAAAGTAAAACGATCCCACGGCCATTGAAGCAGCCCCATTTTAACCCTGTCTGAAGTCCTCCTGGGTTTGCCGAAAAGATCGCCAGGTGAAAGCGAAGTTAAAACTAAGTGGCGTTGTTTTGAGCCGTTCAGAAGACTTTTCGAACAACCTTAGGCTACAAACGGGAAGTGAACGTCCTTTCGTAACACTCCTCAAAAGTGCCTTCAGTACATACCTTGTCATTATACAATCGTATTCACTTTATGTAACATTAATACGTCCCTATTTTCCCATTTCAGCACATGCACTTGATTTCACGACATATAGAACTGAGATGGCTCAGTGGTTAGAGCGCGAATTTGCTGACCGGAAGGTCCGTGGTTCGAACTCGACCTCCCCTGTCTAGGCTTGGGCAACCTGGCAGTATCCCAGCCCTCGTGGTTCCTTCTAGTGGGATGGCAGTTGGGCACCGAAAGGGTTCCATAGCTGAACGATTCATTTTTATCCGTACCGACTCAGTCTCGATACGATTCAGTCTTGAAACAGCTGCAATTACAACACCTTGAAGTGAACCCGTCCGCCCAGGATGCTGCTCAGCACCGTCCCCATTGTCTTCACATTTTCGAAATCTCTTTAAAGTCTGTCTCATCTCAGTCATC
Organism: Opisthorchis felineus; assembly: GCA_004794785.1. Classification (NCBI taxonomy): domain Eukaryota; kingdom Metazoa; phylum Platyhelminthes; class Trematoda; order Opisthorchiida; family Opisthorchiidae; genus Opisthorchis; species Opisthorchis felineus. The sequence continues at coordinate 639,729 of SJOL01009247.1, read as the reverse complement.
TTAAAAAAGCTGGATTAGCTGGTTAAATTCCTCCCGCGCACATTTTACCACCTAATATCAGAATGTGCATCCTAGGCCAATGCTCCTGACAAACTTAGACCTTCGAACGCACAACCAAGAACGGCCGTTGATTCCCACCATATGTTGGCCATCGATTAACAGGAACCCGGACAGACCAATGGTGAAATTCAGGGGAAATTGGAGCTCCTCGACTGTGATTGCCTCTTTCAGGTAGTAGCAGTAGATGAGCGCCGTAATCAATTTTTCCATGACGTCTTCAACCTTATTCATCCATACAGCAGCCGGTTAGACGCATACTTGATCTTACTGGCTGCAACTTTGCTACGTCGCTGAAAATGGCTCAGAAACAGTCTCAGTGCTATGCCATTACGAATCATTGTTTAGCTTCCAGAGATATTATTCAGTTTTCATAATGAAACCGAAGCCAAGTTGTTTCTAATTCAGGAATCCTTTCGTCTGCAACTCCGTCCTACTTTTCAACCGTAAACCACGTACATTAGTACGATGGTTGTAATTAACAAGGTCTCTGGTCAACAACGAAAAGAGATAAAGTTGACAGCAAACATAAGAACTGAAGGTGACTGAGTAAATAAACAACATCAATCATTCCGTGATTTAGCCGTATTGGTGGGGATCTCCAGCCACTCGGTTGAGTGATACCTAGCTCTTCATCCGGCCAAAAGATATAGAAGACTGTAACGAATACGAATACGTGTTAATTATTTTATATTTCGTTTGAACCTGTCCATCGTTGCACTTTCTCATCGCAATCCCAATAGGCAAAATAAGACCCACTAGGCTTTCGAACAAGCATAACACATGACTGGGAAAACGCATTCAGTGGAGTCGTATCAAACTATCAATCGAACATCTGGTAGACTGTACGTCAAATATCATACGGCCCATTAGAGCATTAGAAATACGGTGCACCCACCACACGTGCGCAATGATCTGTAGACGTCAACGGTCGAATACAACAAGCCATACTAATTTTCTCACAAAAAAGCCAGTTTTCACACCCGCATAAGAGCACTAACCACACTAAGAAACTGCACAATCTACCCTTCAACGACAGACTAGTACCCTATCGGTGCTACAAGTAACTAGTTTGAAAAGAGAGGATGATCGCGGATCTCTCCTATTCGAGTGCTCATTTCGTCGGCAATAATTCCAGAGAATATTCCCAAACAAGTATAGTTGGGTTACATAGTTTAAGGTACAGGAACTAGATTGGGTGGTGCACTCGCCTAATCTTGAAGTAGAACGTGAACGATATAAGGCGCATTCCGAAAGTAGTCGGTAGGTGGATTTAAGCATTTACTGTATTTTGGTAAGCTTCAACCAAAGCAGCACAATATCACAGGCGTGCTCTAAGGTAGCTACATGGACGATGGGAAGTAACCCGATTTGAGGCAGCAGACAATCTGATCGAGTCCTCAATTACGATGCTAGGAAACGGCGATAGAGCGCAACCATGTCGATCAGCAATTTCGACAATAAAGACACGTCCATGGATGCTAGAGTATGGGGAGCAGAGGAGTGAAGATTGTGAAATTGCCCCTGTTGGTAAGGCAGCGCCACAAAACATGGCGGTCGAATGAATCAAAATTAGAAATGAGTCAATCAAACAATGATTATTAGTTGTCTGTAAGTGTGGTGGTGTTCAAGAACAGGACCCTACCTGATTTCCGCTCACTGCGGTTGTCCATATAAAAGGAGATAAATACCATGGAATAGAGACTAGTTTTAGGCAAGGAACAAAAGCAAACCAGGTAAACCTCATAAACATGCCCAATAAATACATCTCAGCTGAGTAAAGTAGTATCAGTACGAGAACAATCCCATCTTCGTGCTGCTTCGGAGCATTTAACGAATTCTGCTTTCCTCTTTTACTATACCAAAATAATTCAATTGAGATTGTAGTGGCAACCGTGATAAATGGACCAATAGTTTGATGAACTCGATTCCGATCAGCTAGACCAAAACACTAGTTTCTCTTCAAATACCGCAGGTTCATGTTTAGTGTTTCGCTGAGCTCTACCCAAGAGGGACAGAAAACATACATTCCTCAGTTGGTCACCAGGTAGGTGTATTCTTTCCTTGGGTTGCTCTTCACGTTCATTATAGAACACCCCATCAACCTGCGCCTCGAGCTGTGCCGGAGAAGGCTCCACCAACCAGACCGGGTAAGGAGCTCAAAATCTTGACTACCCATTGCGACAGACAATACACACGTAGGAGTCTACTGATGCCCTTTCCCCCCTGTTGACTACTTTCAACCATCACCCATGGTTTGGTGCAATCCGAGGTGCAGCACCTCATATAACACAGTGAGGTTAGCCCCAAATCCACGAAAAGCCAGTGAGAGGAGGCACAGTTGGGTTCCTATCTTGACCGCTTGTTTGTTTAACGGAGACTTTTTCTTGAAGAGATGTCGTCTCCAAGAAAATCCCTCATCGCTACTGCCCATGAAGCACGGCTGACAGAAGAGTTCGTATAATAATCGTCCAGCTGTAACACCCTTTCGGTGCCTAGCTGCCATGCCACCCGAAGGAAGCACGAGCGGGGGATATCGCCAGGCTCTCCAAGCCTAGACGGGAAAAGTCGAGATGCAGAGGGTCGATCCAAGGACCTTCCGGCCAGTAAATTCGCGCTGGGCCATCTTGCCCCCGGCAGAGCTTTATCCAGTTTCTATACAACACTTCAACCACTAAAACACCTGCAGACTAAGTGGTCCAACTTCTAGCTTAACTGTAGACAGTCAGGTTTTCAATTGTACTCCGGTGCGATAGCGCCATTCTAAGCAGAGAAGTAGAGGAGATTTGGACAGTTCAGTCTGATTTGTGTCCCAACCATCAACATCATAAACAAGAAAACAGAAAAACATCGTCATTATCATCAAAGACAACAACATCAGTGCTGACACTGATAATTCGCTGCTGTACAGCTAAAAAGTTTATTTAATAACAATTAAAGTCTTAAAGGGGAAAGATCGGATGACGATGCTAGCCTACCGCAAGAATGCATACGGCAGCGAATCATCGGTGTTGAACACTGATGTAATGCTGTCGACGACGATGATGCTGACGATGATGATGATGATGATGATGATGACACGGCAACCAAATCTTGGAAAACGGATCCCACCAACAACACCCAAACACCTAGTAATCACTTCGACACCCTCATAACTAGTCAGATGTTGTCCACTTCGCAGTTTGCGTCATTCTGAAGGAGACAAGAACAAAACTGGTCTCGGTACATGGTGAGTCGACATGCGTGACACATGAACGCGCCACCGTGGCTGAAAGTGTTGGATGTTTCCCGCGACCTAAGTACCCGCTGCATAGCCAAATACCCGTTTTCTAATTACGTCGCTACAAATTCGTCGACCTCATCCGACACCAGCAACGCTTCTGAGCCATCGGTAGTCAGCAACCTGAAGACGCCTTACATCGTGTGTCTGCAAAGGCCATACCTCGCAACCATGAAACCCTTAACGTACCCTGGTAAGCTCGGCCGTTGAGATCCAGTGATGTGCCCTTTTGACGTCACAAATGACGCAAATTAGTGGGATTCTTGCGGTCACTTCAGTAGACACATCATCATCATCATCAAAGACAGCAACATCAGTGTTGACGCTGATGCTTCACTGCCGTACAACCATAAGGTTTGTCTAATTATATTTAAAGCCCTAGAGTGAAGAGAAGAGAAAGAGTGGGTGGGGAAGGGGACCTAGTGCTGGCCTATGTCAAACATTCTGAGGTCCCTACACCTCCAAGCGCTCAATCGGACAATCTGAAAAAACTGACGGCACGAACGCCACTGACATCGATTAGCCGCCATTTCTTGCAACGTCTCCAG
>SJOL01009247.1:602235-621544 GCA_004794785.1 Opisthorchis felineus | reverse complement strand
CTCATAGTAACCACATATGCCTCTCCACATGGCAGCGGATAGCGGCCTTCTGACGCTTTCGGGATGTAACATATATCGATGGAACACGCGACAAACCTTCTTAAGAATCTTTTAAGGGACCGATACGTGACCTGTAGATACAAGCTGTATACCTTCCTGGTCGCGGATCGCATGGATACCGGGTGTCCGGTTATGTATGCCTTCAGTGAAAACGAACAGTTGGATCCCACGCGTAAACTATTCAGCCTGTTCAGGGAAATGATGTGCGAACAATATCCCGTGAAGTCTTTTTGGATGGCGCTACAAATGCAGGCAGCGAGTCTAGTGTCCGGCTGCGATGTCATGTTGTGCTACTTCCGTATTCAAACAGCTAGCAGAAAGCACGTATGTGTCACATAACATCCGTGTATTTTTGGCCACAACCACAACTTGCGAACACCCGGCACATACTCCACCGTATGGCCTGCGCGGACAACACCGTATGGTAGGGTTTTATTTTTCTTAGTACCAGCACACAGACTCCCGCAAGATATACAACTGCTGCGCCACACGGACCCACGATTTGTCTCTTAATTTACAGCCCACCGGTCGTACACCCCTCGGAAATGCGCTGTTCCCGCACCAGCCGGGGGACTCCCCAAGGCATCACTTTCATGGTGTTGGAACAAACAATGTCAGGTCAGTCTACGTCAACTAAGTTATAGTTCCTGGTGCAAACACCCAGGTGCATCCAGATGGTTGACACCTGTGCACATGCCCTTTCCACCAGGCGATGTGGCCCCTCGCATCAATTTGTTCTCCGTGTTTAGAGGTCAGTCGACTACAAGCGGTAAGAAATATTATTCGCAGACGATTCCCATCCAACAGCAGTGGCTGTCGGATTACCACACACGGCTATCATCCTATACTCCCTTATTCCCCCCTCTTCTCTAGCTTGCAACTTCGGCCGTAGCAGCTACAAACGCCTCGTATGACCGTCATTTATTCATTCGGGCTGGTCCCCTCACAAATTCCCCCAACTGAATCGAGAATACAGTGGCTCTACATTGGCATGACTCCGCCTGTGTCAATCCGATAGTCTAACTCAGGTAGGGCCGACACACGAACGCGTATCCCATGTCCAAATACCGCAACATTGGCGTCTGCTATGGAACTCTCAAGAACTTGAAGTATGTCAGTGGAATGATGGTACGCCACTGCAATACCCAGTCTGATGGTATTCCCGCGACTATTCTCTTCCTACCCTCGACCGTCTTCTTCCACCCACTTGGGCTTGTAATTGCCACTGCAAACGAATAGTTCACCCGGCGCGAACCGCCCCTGGGAAGGAATCATTCTAACTGCTGACCCTTTCTTCCGGATTTAACCGACCAGGTTTTCTGCTGCAATTTTAGTTGGCCCCTTCCACAAGTCCAACAACTTCATTTACGGTGTTCTTTTGGTCCCATGTATTAGCACTATCTCCCAATTGATACTATAATTTACACCTGACGTCCTCACAAAAGCGACACCAGTTAGTCTAATTAGTTTCAATGTAAACCATTTTTTGGGACGGAAATTTCCATTTGCCTCCGAGTCGAACTTTTCCATCTCCATCTCTGATTTTGCCTTTCGTGACCCTGGCGATTTACTCAACCGCCCAAAGTCACTTGCGGTCAGGAACAGTTTTTTAGTCTTAGATCAAGTCAACATAGTGTACATTCTTAGGTACACACTCCAAACTTCTCTTAAACCGTAATTTTAACGAAGGAATCTTTACTGTAAAGTTTCAGCACCTGATGGCATGTATTCGAACCCAGAAAATTTCCACATGTGGCAGCGGTTTAGTTGGAATTTTTAAACGTACTTGAGGTTCGACATGGGCGCTGAATTCATATTTTAATGACTGCCAGTGGCTTTACATGATGTTTTCATGAAAACGGTGGGAACTCTTGTGGAAAAGCTGATTTCTTCAAGTGGTTTCTTCTGTATTGCATTTGTAAATCATATACAAACTGCATGAACAATAACTACGCCCTCTCTGCCTGCGCAAACGCAAGATGGGGCAGCCACTCGCAGTCCGTATAGGAGGAAGCTTTTTATCGTTCCGGCAGACGTCCCACCAATCAAATCCAGGAAATTCGTCACGGCTAGTAAGTTTTTGTTTATTTTACATCGGGTGCACTGCAAGGTTTTATCTCTTGATAGTCCTATTGGAAGAATTGGTGAGTTTATGGGCGGAACGATCAAAGGGTAAAATAAGGCAGCCAGTGCATTGAAGTTTTGGCATAAATTAAACGGTCTGGAATGGCCTTAGGGTGCATATGGTGCTCGGTCGAGGAATAGCTGTGATATGGTGAACTACGGGCAACCCATCAGACTGGCATGGCAGTCGCGGCACCATCATCGCGACGTCGTACTTGGGTCGTACTTGTTGTCAATTACTGTCCAGATTGCCTGAATGGGTGTCTGGGGATGTAGGCAGCCTGGAATGATTGTAGTAATGTAGCACGAAGTCCCTTCCCTGTCCAGCATTATTCTTTTCTTCACGATCGTGGCTGCACAGCAGCAAAGCATAAGCGTTAAACACTGTTGTTGTGCTGTTCACAATGATGATTAGGCTAGGTTGCGACCGAAAAGGTCAATCAGGCGGGAGGTTTGTAGATGGGCAGGCAGGGTGCATTGAGGAGATGGATTACTGGGAGTCAGGGTATATTGACCAATTAGAGAAAAAAGTGGGTGTAGTGGCAATGTGGCGGTGTATGCTACTTGGATGTTGGTTGAAAGATATTTTTCCTTGGGAATGAAATATGTTAAACCTTGCAGTTTGTTCGTAAGTCGTTATCGGAGACAGTTAGAGGACGTCATGTGTGGTTGTCCTATTAGCCCATCTATTCGGATATTGCAGACATGACTGTGAAAATGTGTTGCAATTCTTGGCATGAAAAATTAGTTGGACGAAGCCAAAACCCATGTGACAGACATGGAATAGAGCCTTAGAATACCTGAAATAGCGGGCAGCTGCCAACATGTTAATTGTGTCCGAGATATGTAAGCTTTTTATATGAAACCGGATGCTGAAGGGCATAAAACTGTTGGTTTGCAAACGCAAGCGTGTTAGCTGATCGGTTTCCCAGAAAGAATAATGTTGTTTTTGAGGCTGCCACCGCGATTGAGTGTGAGATGATTACAAGTTATGATGAAGGCGACGGGGATGCCAATTCTAATAATCTACATGATATCGTTATCTGGAAGCAGATGTGAAGTAAAGTTGGGATTTAGTGCGGGAAATGAGCGAATTTGACACCATATGCCAGCTCACTCACTAGATCATCGTTACGGCTTCGCCTGTGGGTAAACGTTTGAGTGTTTTTGGGCCCAAGTCTATACCACTTGGTATTACGACTGATTAGCATACAACTCTCTTTAGCTTTAACTTCGCTGCCTCCAGTAATGCTTATGATCAGTGAATCCCGCTATCATATGATCGGTGTAAACATGGCTACCTCAATATTGCCAACAGGCCAAATTAGCAAGCAGTAAGCCTACATTAATAACAGTGTGATTCCGGCTTCAGCGTGGATACCGATCAAGAATCGTGGACAACGGGCTTTATTAAGCACTTGGTGAGTTGTCCACTACAATTTCGTTTAATTATGTGTTTTCAATGATATGGTGAAAGATGTGCACGACTGTCAATTGATTATGAATTTTTCCTTATAAAAAACCTGTCGAGAGAAAGCGGTTTCCTGAGACCGATAACTGGATTGACTATACATTACGTTTGTGCCAATGCAATCAATAAATAAAAAAACATAATCCCCCAAATGCGGTGGTGCATTTTTCAGACATGGGCTTGGCAGACGAACAACATGTATGGATATGGAGGTCCGTCGTTAGTCGTTGGATTGGGCTAATATGTATAGTAGGGGCCTTATAATCAGCTGCGTGCAAGGGTACGGGCCCAGTTGTTACTACAGGCAGCCAAGGCAAAATAAGTGAACATGTGTGAGTTTAGAGAACCGCCATTGGCCGTCGGATTAGTCTACCGTGCGTAGTTTAAACCTCATAAACAGTCGCGTACGTAGGAATGGGCAGGGAACCCACTTTAAGTAGCCAAGCTGATCGACGACGCGCAAACTTATGAGTATGACGGGCGGTTTTGGCTGTTAGATTAAGCTATCACGTTCAGTTGAGGCATATTATTCATCGACCTGTAGAGCTTCTTGCCTGATGATTACTATGAGTAACAAATATAAGCGACAACGCGCACGGTTATGAGTATGAAGGGCCGTCGTTGGCCGTTGGATTGGGTTACCGTGTCACTGCAAAAATCATGCTCTTGTCTAATAGTGTTATAATTAATGGACAGAGAGCTCCATAGGAAAACGAGTTCGCAGGGCGAACTCACCTCAGCTGATAAATCTGAGGAAAATAAAGCAAACAAACGTCATTGACCGATTCTCCTGGATGGAATTTGCAATATTCTGTAGATGTTATTTCATTCTAAAAAAACACCAAAGAACCCCAAAATATGCTAAAGTGCTATTTTGAGATTTACCTTTCGTGAACCGGTAACAAAATTTGAATCGTTGACGGTCCGTGACGTTGGAATGTCGCTCAATTAAACAAAACGCTATGAGCCACTAATACCAAAAGGTGCAAACGGATTAGACCAAGCCCCCGCAACAGTCACAAATTCGAAAACCCTGTGGTTTCGACTAAAATAAGTTGGGTGTGCTTCTGGTGAGCGGCCAACCGGCCTCATCATTGGACTACTCGTACTACGTGCCCCATTGTTCCAACCTTCCGGCTTCCATATCTATGATGACTATTTGCGTGATAGGCGAATCTCGTTGGTTGTGACCTCTTCCCCTTTTGCGGATGCCCTTCGTGTTCTGGTTGAAAAGGCGCGATCAGTCCTAAATTATCATATTCCCTACAAGTTGGGAAATAAGGTCATTATTAATAATAATAAAGGGGCTATGTTTAGAATACTGTAGTGGTCTGGCTACACTAAAAGCTACTTTATCAGGAGTGTGGCAAAGAAATTGAGTATACAATAATAAAGAGGGTCAAATGGAACAGACCCATTAGGAATTGTTCTCTTTATGATAGTTCGTTGTCGGCCTAGGTCAGTGCATAAATAATAATCCAATTATGGTTGTCCAGGGATCTTCTTTTTAAACAGTTCTCACATAATAAAATCCGAAGATAGTTTGAAATGTTTTGACACCAGAGTTAGTACATGAAACTCGCGAATGAACGCTGCAAGCGCAAGCAAAATCAGAAGAGGAAGTTGAAGCACGTGCCCACGTTTGTGTTGTGTTTGAAAGTAAAAGTGGGCATTTCGTGGTTTTTGCGTATTAAAACAAAAGCGTTTATGCAGCTGACGAAATGCGTCATGTTAAAATGGAAGCAAAAGAAAGGTGCAAGTCACCACAATAATTAGGATCCACATCGCCTGTATGAAATGTGTTTTTTCCTTGATCGTGTGGTCGTGTCTAACCGTATGCCACCCACTAATTGGGAATAAACAGTATTATAAACACCCTTCTTTACACATGCATAAAAGGATGCCTCAGTTCGACCTGATAATATGCTATCACGCGCCACCGCGACGGCCGGCTGCTGATGGATTGAAGTGCCATTGTATGTCCAGGGTCAGGCACCCTACTCTGACTCCAATGCCTAATATCAGCCCGAAATGCTGCTAGCGCTCAATGAAGTTTGTACCACTGTCGCTAAAGATGTCGGTTGGTCTGCCGAGTCTACCAACGAATTGAACCAGACATTGGAGGAGTGAGTGGGTTGACATGTTGCTTGCCATTTATGGATAAATTGATCGAGTTTTCAGGCAGCTAAAGATGCAGCCATGGTATTTTTCGTGTGAACGAACCCGTTTAGACTTAAGAGTCTAAATTAATCCACTCCACGCACTATAAAGGATAACAACCCGCTTACATGCTGTCTACTGGTAATGGACCCGACATTTGTGTACCGGGTTGTGCGGGCTGGCACCCGCCTCGAGAGCACGAGCAAATCTCTCGTATAACGGTGCCGGTTGCATTGATAATCCGGAATATAGGCTAAGAGCTGCGCCACTCCGCAGTACCGCTGGGCTTCACGAAAGTGATATGCGATCAAGATACCAACAGGTTGTTGGCTCGGAAGGATCCCTGGATATTCTACTGACCAAGTGTAGTTTGGGTGTCTAAGTCTGCCGCCTACACACATTACACCACCGTTGCGAATAGGTGACAAATTTAGTGAGCTGCTGTTTTGAATCTTGCTGCTCGGACACTTCATATCTAGTACAGTTGCGTTAACATGTAATTCCTGTGCAAAACGACTGGACTGCACGATGTTTATCAAGCGATCGCGCGCTTGGCGGAGTTTGGATACTCTGATAACACAAGAAGGTAGACCCTGCTTCCGCGCCCTGCACGCTTCAATCAATAGATATTGACTGTGACGTAGTGACCAAGCTACAACCCTCTGTAGCTCCACCTAACAGGAAAATCGATTCGGTAGTGGTGGTAGTGGTAGTAGCTGCCATCATCTCGCTCGAGTAGGTTAAACTGTGCTATGGAGCTCTCCAACTCGCCCCCACCGCGCTGTGCCGGTCGAGGCCGCGGAGGCCAAATACTGTCTGGTTCGAGCAAAAATCTTGGTCCAGTAACCCATACACGCAGTGGACTGAGGTTTTGTCCCTTGAGAGGCAATGTCTGCTGGATTGTTCTCCGACGTCACGAGTCTCCATTGAGTAAGTTATGACGTATCACAAATAACCGTTAGGGTCGTCCCAACCGAGCCCATCTTTGCATAGGGATTACAGTGGACACAACTTGGTACAAACCACGGAGAAACGAAGCCTAGGGGATCATACCCCAAGGATACACGGAAAAATGCTTCTGTGCGTTGGCGGCTTCATCGGTGAATTAAGAGTGATCACGGGCACATCGAAGTCCGTATCACGCTGCACCCTTAGTACACGCTCCATTAGCAACGGGTCCGTATCTATGTTTTCCACACCAGGTGTGAGTTCTATTGAATCAATGGCTGACATGACCCCGCGATCAACGGAAGACCGGTTCATCATGTGGAAACCTTCTTTTGTACAGCAAAGTGCTTATTCTTTTGACGAACCTCTTGGCCGTTAAGGAGTCTGGCAAGGACATTAAGCGGTGATCAAAACATAGTTAATGGTCTATTGCGCCGTGGGTTGAGGTGGCATAACTTGGGCCAAATTCTTCAACCGTCGTTCAAAAGGTGAACGTAGCACAGAAGGGGGAGTATGTGATGCCAGATGGGTGGGACGTCTATCGAAATTTAGTAGGTTCCCCAGTGGACTCATAGTCTTCCCACCACAGGAATTTTAGAGCACCTGTATCACATGGCCCAACCTTGAGCTACGAGAACATCTCTCAAATGTCCACCGCCACAGCGACTCGCTCTAACCGAAAGCCAGGCATAACGCTTACAAATATTGCCGTTAAATCAGGGCCCTGATACAGGTGATAGTTCAAAGACACAACAAGAATTTGTGGCAGTGCCGAAAATGACCCGCAACTATTCTGGCTTGTTTGGTGGCCGGGCGGCTTGGGTAATACCACTGCTTTGTATTACAAGGCAATGTTGTGGCATATTCCACTCGTTCAATGTATCCTTTGTCCGGGTACACGCTCAGAGCCTGATCATGCTTTCAGCCTAATAATAATAATGTTTATTCCCAACTAGTGGGTGGCATACCGTCAGGCATGATCATAATGTTACATTCAGAATAAAAGCATCGCTGGCGTGGTTTGTGGGTACAGGTGACTGCGCAGAAAAGGACAGCGTCATATAAAGTGGGCAGTATCCGACGTAGACGTGGCCAGCCGTAAACTGGCACGGGCAGGGGAGCACAGTTACTACTGCGTTTTTGGAGAGAATATCGAACAAGATCAGGTCGTTGGGATTTGAAGGTGGCGGGCAAAAACAAAACGAGGGGGGCAAAACAAGAGGCTCCCTGCCTGACATATGACAAGAAAAGTGTAAAGTGCGGAAAATTAGAAATCAGAACAACGGGTCGGGTGAAACAGCAGAGTTGGAGTAATTCAACCGGTCAATTTGAACTAAAACCTGAAGCCACTGCTGAGGCCTCGTGGCCTTGGACTGTTGGGCTTATGGCCAGGGTCACAAAAAGCGTAAGCGGAGATAATGAAGTGGAAGGATTAGCACTGCGGATAAATGGTAGCAGGAACCTCAGAATCATGGGGTACGGTGAAACTGTGCAGACTCACTGGTGTCGTTGTTTTAGTGGAGTCGGGTGTATAAGTTCCTTGGAAGTGTGAGTTAGTGACAACACACAATCCGGAACGCGAACTGTACAGAAAATTACAGACTTTGTGGGGAGCACAGACTGAAAGTCCACCGAAATGATTAAATCCTCACGAAAGGTTCAGCAGATTAGAATGAACGCGTCCTGGAGGTGGCCCGGGCCAGGTGAAGCGTTTGTTCGGATTTGCAACTAATGGAACCAGTGGGCAAGAGGTACGGTCAAGAGTAGGAAGGGAATAGTTGTGGGTGTGCTATGAAACTGGGTATGACAGTGCCGTGCCATCATTGGCCTGACATATTCCGGTTTCTGGGCCGCCCCGTAACGGACGTCGAGGTCATCGGGCTGGGATGTGCAATTATTTGAGCGGCATTTTTTTAGGTCGGTCAAAGAAATCCGCAGAGGTAGAACGAAGCCGAAGTAAGATCGCAGGTATTTGTTGGTCCTGTTGGCGATCCCTTCGTGTGTAAAGCATGGATCATTTGGAGTGGGTAACGGCCAAACATAGCGTTCGAAACAGGTATTGCCGAAGGTCGAAACTTGGGAAGGCGAGGGAATGGGATGAGATCACTAAGACCTGGTGAGTTTTTTGGAGGCATCAGATGGATATGGTTCATAAATGGAGAGAAAAAGAACGTTTACCGCGATTAGGGTGGTGACAACAAGTGATTAAGTGAGACAGGATAGGGATAGATTTGTACCTAGTAGACTGGTGAGCACGCAGGGGTTGAGCTTGCTAATATATGATATTAAAGTACAAAAGATCTTGAGCAAGTAGGTATCAGCAAGCCGAGAAGTGGTGTGGTTAGGGAAGTCAAACGTATAAGGACTGACCGGAGTGATCTTCAGAGATGATAGTCTAGTTTATCTGGAATTTATTACTTCGGTTCGACAGTACCATAATCTTGGGGAGAAACTGAATGTAAGAGAAATGATCCGCAGCCCCCTAAGCACCGCTCTCGGCTTCAATCAACAAGTGGTGTATAGCGAAAAGCCTTTAGGCGCTAGCCTTGTATGCTGGTAGCGGAGGGTTGTATATATATATATATATATATATATATATATTACGTACCCACTCCTGGGAGCAGTAGGTAGGTGTATGTGCTTTGTTCGGTTGACTAGGTGGGCTTTGGTGCGGAGCAGCCTCAATTATGACGAAGGCAGCTACCTCTTTGCACGCCGATGTAAGCTTTGAGCGTCGAGGAGTATCTTCAAACTATCCCATTTATGATTTTAAAGAATTTTTTTGACAGACGAAAGGTCAGTTTTAAATCATTTCTTGCTTATGGCATTGCCAGATAAGTGACACAACCGGGACGAATCCACCATCAGCAGTAACAAACGGAAAACAAAAGTGCTACTTTGTGGATCTCCTGAAGACGATTCTTGCACAGTCTAGTTGTCAGATTGTCTAAACGTTTTCTTGCTACCTAAAACGTTTCGGGTATGATGAGTGCGGTAGCATTCAGCGGGACTGGTAGCTTGCAATGTCCATTTAGCCGCACCACACCAGCCTCTATAAAGATAATGCTTTCTGGCCTTCTACGGTCTCCGGCTCAATTTTAGCAAGCTCAGTCTGGCACTGTTCCTCCAATAGAGCCCGCCGGAGTTTGACCATGCGCTAAGCACAATACACCTAGAGGTGCACACTACTTGAGACTTTCAAAGCTATATTACCTTAACGACAAGATGCTGAAATTGGCTTACATGAACAGGGGCGCGAATTACCTCGCATTGTAGTTTTTCATTCGCAGAGTCGGTAAATTCCGCAGCTTTCTGGACGGCCGTTATGAGCATGGTGGTTCCAAACTTTGCCATGTCTTACTCAAATCAGGAGGATATCTCCAATTGACGCGTAACATCAGAACCTCCGAGAAGGCAAAACAAACTCGGAGCTGGGTTTCTATTCGATACCAGTGATGTTAAGCATAAATTCACAAAATTCACAGACCTCGACGGTGGATACTCGTCCACAGCAAGTGGTTTACTTGGCCTGCAAAGGTACAAACCAGATGAGCAAACAGGCTCCCAAGTGCGACTGTCACACGTGCGTGAGTTTAACCATAAAAATTGTTGTGACCCGAAGGTCAAATGAGTAAAACAGAAAAAAAACAGAAAAAAGCCAGTTCACATGCGCATACTAGACGCAAGGGTGAAGTGGGTGTTACAAATGGGGACAGAAGAAGTGTGGGGAATTTAAAATGTCAAAATAATGGACATGTTGCCACCAATGGTCCCACAATTATGCCGCGTCTGTTGGCCCGAAGTTGGTCACGAGACTTGAAGTATCAAACTCTGTTCAGCTTTAAACAGTACGTTGAACTTTTGAGCAAAGCCATAAAGTAGAATGTGTATCTTATGAGCAGCAATTTGCCCAAGAATTCTAGCCAGTAAATCGTCGCCAGTTCCTTGTTAATTTTTTTTCGAAAAGAATGAACAAAACTGCGTTACACTCAAAGAATATGCTATCCAGCTACTTTGTTCATGGCGAAATTCTCCACCCAATGTATCAACCACGAAATTGCCTAGAATCAGTAAAACAAGGTGAGCAGGGACGCAAAATTTTTTTCTGTATGGGGTGCTGCATGGCAAACTGGCTGATAATTGCGATTTTCACCATTAATTAGGCAAGCAGCGCTTACCTCTTTTCGGAAGAATATGCACGTAGGCTACTGGGGACGGTTCGCAGCTGATTGGTAAACATGATTGCTAAGAAAATATGGGACCTCCGAGGTTACCCCTTCTGGATGTAAATGTTCTCGCTGGCTGCCCATTTTCTCTAGGTTCTTGTCATACGTTAGTTGAAGTGATCGATTTTTTGTGGTCAACTAATACCTCTAATTGATAATATCTAACACATTAGACTGCCTCATATTACGGAGAATGTTATAATCTAAAAACTGACGCAGTTAATAGGCACTTTTTGGCCGTGCTGTATGTGGGATGGACTGAAACCTACACCAAACTCACTGGAGGGCATGATTGAGAAGGCTTGCATTCTTAGATAAATTTTTATTTGCTGTTCGTCTATCTCAATGGGCAACTTTTGAAAAGTGTTTCCATAAGTCGAGAAGTGTTATTTGAAGCAATCATCTTGGTGGATTCGTTCACAAACGTATGCTAACTTGTGCGAAGGTGCGGGGATTTAGTGCCTTCAATAGGTAGATTGTACTCGCTGGATTTCGACAGACAGGTGAGGGATCTGAACGTTACCATAAAATGTAAGTACACCTAAGTAAGTAGACCAAACTTCCTCGGGCAGGCCACTTCACAAAAAAGCCCTCCCCAAACGACCTCAAATTTCCCCATACTGCAACAAATTCGTCGTTTACGGATGGCTTCCAATAAAAGGCACACCGCATTCAGAAGCAGGGGGCTGTCACCTTAATTTATATCAAAGGTACATTCCGTGAGCTGCTAAGTAACCGGTCAACAATTTAACTCCGCTGCAACTCACGTGATAAATCTTATGCTGTTAGATAAAGTTGCTCAAATACCATGGTTACCTAATGGAAACTCAACGCTGGTCATATTATCCAGCTAACCAAACGCAGCCTACGTTCATGACCAGCATACGGCCTGACTAACATGACGCCGAGTCAGCGGGTGGGACGCTTTCGGCCTAACCCGTTGAACTATGGAAGGTCAGCGGTCTAGCGTGAAGGAGGTGAAACTTTCGAAGTTTATATGAGTTCTGTCGGAGAGTTTTGACGACTTCCGACGAGCACGGTGTTTGTGGTGTTGCATTCGCTCTCGAATGAACTGAAAAAGGAAGTTAGTTAGCTTATCAAGAAACCAAGAGTACTTTGGAGCGGCCGATGACCGATAAATTCCACTTAATAAGTAACGCTTGGAAGGGGAGTTTACGCAAAGCCATCCTTACGTAACATCACTTTCAAATGACGGTTCACGTTTTTGACACACTAGGAGGCTTTTAGGCTGATGTACACTGAGTACTGGGCTCGAATAGATAAAAGAATTACCTTTAAAGCAGAACGCGAACAAATCTCATCGCTCCAAGATACTCACGTCTTGGCTCAGCGTGACGACAGCATCACATGATCAATTATTGCTATTCGCTTCATTGTTGTTAAGCCGCCTGAAACCACAAATACGTGATAACCTGCAACTTTACCGTATCCACTTCGTCTGGTATTCCGTCGTCCCAGTGACCGTTGTTCCTCTCATCTAGCTTTTATCTAGAATGGATGTCAAAAATAAGTTCCAGATAATGGTCGGAACTACTTTTTCACAGCCGCACGAAAAGGTATGTATCCATCAAAAATTCTATCAAAACTCGAAATCACCGAAGATGAAAAAAGGTCCGTGATTTGTTGATCGTGTTGAGCGCGGTGACTCTAGACAAAGGTAATGGTATGGAAATTATGGCATAAGAAGACACGCGCAGCCGATCTGCTTCCGGCGGTACTATCAAGTTGTGCGCAATTTTGGCGAGCAGGTGAGCCAATTGTCCTCACTCGTTTACCTACAGTCAGGCTACTTCGGACACAATCACTGAATCCACATGCAACGGAAATCCTCTCGGAGCTCTGCACGTGCACAGCTGTAATTTGGCGTCATGCACAAACCATTGATCAATGAATTTTTATCCACTGAAACAGTAAGGCCAATCTGTTATAAACTATCTGCGGTCCAATGTGCAATAGAATGCAGGAAACTGTATAAATCGGAATGAGAAATCAAACATCCCCTTTCACTAGAAACAGGCCTGCTCTTCTAGACACGGGTGCGGTGGATTCTGTGTGGGAACGGCGAAACGCTCACAAAAATGTTCTCTTTGGCGGCCTTACACTACGACGAAACAAGATTCCTAATTGATTTATACTGCTTGGTACCAAACTTCGGGTTTTAGATGAGCAAACTTACCGCTTACTTCTAGGATCTAGTTTCTTGTTTTCCGTAGTTTAAACTTTCTTGTCGCGTGACAGGCAGAACTCCGTGGTTTTGACCCCCCAGTTGTGCTGCTGCTTACCATTTTCAAAATGTAACGGCATGAACTTGCCTCCATTTGCATGCGTCCTATTCGCTTAAAAAACACTCACCTCTGTTTCGCCCTCCCCAGTGTCCACTGAGTTTAGGTCATGTCAGGTTTAGGAAGACCCGATCCGTGCCAATTTTTATGCGGCTCTTACGCTTCCACACAGTACCGGACAAACGCAACTAACATCACTCCTGCCTTTATCTGGACGTTACCATTATGAGCATGCCTGACGGTGCGCCGCCCACCATTTGAGAATGAACATTAATATTATTGTAGTCAGGTTAACGATCGTCACCCGCATCGGCAATAAAGATCACCGTTACAAAAAGTTGCCTGCTGCCTTCGGTCCGCCTAGTTAGTTGTTAGTCTGCCTAGTGTAGTTAAATCTAAAAGGACGGCTATCCAACCCCTAGAGCCTGCAGGCTCACTGCAGGTCACTAGCCAGAATAACGGGTCAGGGTTCCAGCAGAAGCTGTGCCAGTGGTCCTGGAAAGGACCATAAAGCTTTCCAGTCCACATGCCCTATATGAAGACATCACTGTCTCTCGCCTATAACTGGCTCCGTGGGGCCTTGGTAATACAGCTATTATATGGCACTAGGCTTTCAGCTCGCCCTTCCTCGGGTCAAAGAATGCAGATGCTTACTGAGCTCCTGCGTCGGCTTGTGTGCTTTGCATGGCTCTGTTTGCAGATAGCTTTACCGGAGTGCTCTCTGGAGAGCCAGTGGCCGGGCAACAAAAGCATTGGGTGATATGCATGCACACCTTGCGGACAGGCATGCAGGTTCTGACGCATGGCGGGCGAGGTCTATTGCTGCAAAATTTGATGTGATAAGATGAGCGATCCCATGGAAATCAGCGGTCAGCGGGGAAAGTTGGAAGGTCATAACGCTAGAAAAATCAACTTCTGCATGCGAAGACCCTCATCCGGGTTGCAATCTGATGTCCTCATAAACAGATGACACGCATTCCTTTGCGGTTTTTTGGTGTTGATGTAGCAAAACGTTTGCCTTCGCAACCAGTTGCTCCATGATTTCTTTGCTTTTTTGGCATTTCGGGTCCCCGAAACCTGCACTTTAGACGGCCAAGCGGTTGCTATTATCCCGCAAGGAATAATGACGGTGGAAAAAACCAGCACGAGGGTTAATCATTGCTCCTGTAAAGTACAATCAGGCAACTACCCTTGGCGGACAGGGAATAACCAGGGAAAGCGCCTTTGAATAGGCTTCCATACTGCGTTGCACGGGACCTCTCTGAATACCGAGAACAGGTGAGAGCATGGTAGCAAAATCGCCTGTTGGAGGAGGCACACGCATTTGCCAGGACAGATGTTGATCGTCCGGGAGCACTTGGGGGTTCGCACCATAAATAACATGTCGCGTAATAGATATGTCTCCATTGCTAGCTCTAATGCAAATACACTGCAGCCCCAGGGGTCGTGGATCCAGGCACCTGAAGACAAGACAAGATTAGTACGCAGTCGCTTGGCAGACCACGTCTAGAAATTAGACGCGTTCTCAGGGAGCTCGCTTTGGTCACGATGGTAGGACGTTTGCGTATCATGCTTTCGCGTGAGCCAGTAGGTGGGCTGGGAGAACTTTCGCATGGTACTGTGTTGTTCAAAGAGTCCGGAAACAGCTGGCTGAACCAATTCCATGATGCCTTGCAAAACATATATGGCTAACTTGAATATGTATTTAAGTGGCGATGCGACTAACCTCACCATCAGCTGAGAGCAGGTTCTCATTAGGCAAACTTTTTTCTCATCAGGCCAACTTTTTTCTCATTTCGTGTTGTAGCTGCGTGGAGTAACCTTCCTCCGACTGTTGTCCACGCCCCTCCTAGAACACAATTCACAGCACTGTTAGACACTTTTCTATGCGAGTCCTCGTGCTGGCAAGCACCGCGCTGAGAACTTAAACAACAGTGGTACACCCTTTTTTCGTTTGTGCCTCTCAAATCTACGACAGCCGCTGAACGACAAGAACAAAACCGACCCGGAAAACTTGGGCAAAAACCTCGATCCCGTGTATCAATCCGTGAATCTATTATCTAAACTCGTTACACCAGAAGATGCAGAGTTTTGGTACCAAGAACAAAGACCTTCAGGAGATTTTTTGGTAGACGAATGGCCGTTGAGACTGGCAGCCAAAATTCAACGGATATCGGTAGGCGACTTACTGTAAAATTCACATTTTTTGACCAATCAGAACTCCCCATTTAGCCGCCAGCATTCTGATCAATCACATGCAAGGGGAACCTATTGGATCCAGCACCGCCTAACCTCTATTGGTCGTTCCGTCTATCCTTCGTTCAAATGACATTAGTGCAGTGTCCACTTTCTCTGCAATGCATTCGTCAGCTAGTCGTTTTTCTGTTCCATCTGTTCACGGCTGACAGGGAGCTCTGAAGGACCGAGTCACCAACTTCTGCAAAAGTACAACTGGTTGCAACCCAACAATTCACTATTTCACAGTAAAAATCCCGTGTATTCTCGCTGCGATGCACCAGCATTTGTCCTTCACTCCTGTCTGGCCTGCCTCTGCAGTACTGTTCTGGTAGTCTCACCATACCAGCGCAATGCTTCGGAGGCACCGATGGTCAAACACAAATAGCCTTCACAAGCCTCTCACAGGCAGCGGCCACGTCTCTGATCCGTAAAGTAGGACAGATAGGTCCTGCTGCTTCGTTCGTGAACACTGTATGCCCATTTTCACACGTTTGATTCAGCCTATCCGTTTTCTCACTGTGACCAACCCATAGTCGCCTCTGAGCCAGACTCCACCGTGATGCCACACCAGAACAGTTCGGACGTCACATTGATCTCGAATCTTATCCTGTGTCTGCTGAACTGAACCCTAGGGTGAGAAGAATAGAAGGTGCACTATTCACCCACAAAGACAGCGGACAAAAGCTCTTAGCGCTGAGAGCCACGGTTCTCCTGTTCTAGATGGGTGCCCGTCGTGACTACTAGGAAGTCTGGAATGTATACGCATGAGAAGCTAGTCAAGGATGAACGAATCTCCATTACTCCACTCTTTCGAACTGCTCAGCATTGGATAGCAACATTATTACTCCGTAAGATAAACCTAGATGCCAGACGTCCTTGTCCCATGAAAGTGTACTTTCAGTCCTATGGTCTTGCACTCCGAAGGAACCTGTCTGCATCGGGCCGAGGATAATTGCTACTGGAAGAGGGTGACCATAGAAGACCGTGTGGGCATGAAAGCTGTGGTTGGGTGATAGGGCAGATTCGCGGACCGAGTGCCTGAGCAATGCGTCTGTTTTCTTGCATATAAATAATAATGATGAATAATTAATACTAACAATGAATAACAATAAACAAACAATAATTGTCCAGCTTTAACACCCCTCTGGCGCATAGCTGCTACGCCACCCGAAGGGAACACGAGGGCTGGGATACTGCTAGGTTACCCCAACCCAGACGAGAGCAATCGAGGTGCTGAGGTTGTCCTCGACCCACTGTTCTTCCGGTCAGTAAGTTTGCTCCTTAACTACTTAGCTATCTCGGGAGCATGGGAGCACACGGGAGCTCAAAGTTTCGTCGCGTAGAAGAATTTCATCCCGCGGTAGATAAATTACTCACGCCTCATAGGTTATACTGGTTAAAACATGTGTCCCGCATGCCAGAAGAACGTCTGCCTCGCAGAGCTCATACCGCTCAGCCCTGTGCTGAGTGGAAGCGACCGAGAGGTGAACAGTGTATGGCCTGGTAACGAAGTATGAAAATACTAACTAGTAAACTTAATCGGGTCGACAACTGCCGCACATGTATCTGCACAGGTGAAGGCAAACGGGAAGTGGGAAAACTCGTCAATGATAGTAAGGAGATATCGGTTTTGAGTAACAGGAGGCAGAGGTCCTTTGAAGCCAACGGTAATTCGGCGATTCGCTCGAATGGTTGAGTCGCTTTGATGAGAGTAGCAGGGGGTGGTTTGTAAAATTGTGATTTGACTGCGACACAAACCATACATTTTGAGGTGATGTCTTTGAATCTTGAAGGGAAAGAACAAACTGACGCATGTGAGTAATTCCGGGATGGCACAAGCAATCATGAATTTTTTTTAATTTATCATTGCCGATCACGTTGGCGCATAAGTTACGCGGTGTAAGGTGTCAGCCACTAGATTGTCTTTTCCAGGTCTAGCTGGCACCATAGCTAAAAGCGGAGAATTCCATTTTCCACCGCCGGATTTAGTAGTTTTTTAATCTTACTTTTCTGCGACACCGTACATAAAGGAAACTGGCCGCTTGTCAGTGATAAGCTTGAAGTGCTTTCCGAAGAGAATGCCTCCATTTACGGATAGATTCAACGATGACATATGCCTCTTTTTCAATAGCGGAATGATTCTTTCCGCCCGGTGTCAGTGTTCTAGAAAGGAAAGCCACCTAATGGCCGTTCTGAGTCAGAGATGTAGCAATGGCTGTGTCTGAGGCGTCCGTCTCGATAACTAAGGGTACGCTGTAGTGGACTGTCACTACCATAGCGTTATCTAACTCCTTTAAATTTTCGAAGGACTGTTGTGCATGCCCCGGTAAGGGAGACGTCTTGTTTCTGACAAATACTGATTTTTTCAGAAGTATGGTATCCATTACGAATAGTAAGCAAACGTGCCAACAACTCGTTGTTGGGATTTAGCGTCATGTGGAGTTGGCGAATAGGGCGCATTCGTTCAGGATCTGGTTTGATAATTCCTTCAGAGACTTCATGGCTGCTACAATGCTTTTCTTGCAGTTAATGGTAATTTCTAACTTTTATTAATTAATAGAAAGATTTGAGGTTCTGGTCATGCTCATTCTGACTAGCCCCGCAAAAGTGACGTTGTCAGTGTAAGCCTAGGTGCCACTTGAGTTTTCAGACTTGATTATATGGTCAGTAGTACGTTGGAAGCATTTCATTCCGTTGGTTGCACCGAAATCATCATCATCATTATCAGCTATAAGAACCGCGTACTTGTCTTACAGTGGTTACACCGGAAGGAATATGACGGAACTGAAACAGTTCTCCGCCTGCTTCAAAAGCCGTGCACGGTTTGTCTTTCGCGCTGATTGGAACTTGATGGTAACCACTCAATAGGTCTAAGGTGCTAAACACAGCATGGCGGGAGATTTCTTCAGTCATGTTATCCCATTGCGGTAACGGATAAGCGTCTAATTATGTGAACGGATTAATGGTTTGACTGTAGTCCACTACCATACGTCTTTTGTGGTCTGAATTTTTCGTGACCAATACTTGAGTCCTTCAGGGAGAATTCGAAGGTTCAATTATACCTTCATCCAATAGTTGGCTAACTTCAGAGCAAGTGAACCGTTCATCGTCAGGGTTATAACGCCGTGATTTAGTGGCGATAGGCCTGCAATCAGGTGAGAGGTTAGCAGAAAGAGGTGGTGATTCAACCGTAGCAGCAGTTAGACCGCAGAGGGTGAATGGACCACGGTTCCCACCGAAGGTGATTTCAGCTTTGTTATGTAGACCAAGGAAGTTGTGGCTTGGCAGCACGTCAGCACATAGATTGGGTAACACCAACAGTTTGATTTTTTTGTAAATAGTACCCCTGTAATCGATAGTTACTTAGCAGAAGTCGCTAGTTGAACACGTCAGAGAGGTAGATGCCATGGTAACCACAGAATCGTTGGCGTGCATCTTCTAGGCATGTGCACTACCTGCGAAAGGAGATATATAACTGCCCGGACTTCCTGTGTCTATGAGGGCCTGAAGCGATATCCCGTTTACCTTTATGCTAGTCACCGTGCGGGACAAACAGTTCGGGGCTGCAGCAGTCCACAGAGAAGACAAGGCAGAATCCGTCGTGCACTTTGAGTGACGTTTGATAGATTTGGATCGACAAACACGCTGAAAATGGCCTGTTTTGCCACATGATTTACAAACCGCTTCTCTTGCGGGGCATTTGGAGCGTGGGTGCCTGGAACGACTGCAAAGATAACGTGTCTGAGATTTGATTGACGAGAGATAAGGTGTGGAATCAG
>SJOL01009247.1:552604-597350 GCA_004794785.1 Opisthorchis felineus | reverse complement strand
TTGGTTAAGCCATGTATTGCATATGCCGAACTATCGTCTGGCGATGAGAGTGCTTTTTTCCGTGCCCAATTCAGGGTGGCGGAAGCAGAGAGATGGCTGGTCTATGACCTGGCAGAGGTGTATGGAAGTGATTACGAGACGTTTGGGTGTTATCGCGCTACTCGCCTTCCAGGATGGGGACCGCGTGATCCCCACTGCGCTTGGTTGCAGACGCTGCAAGATATGGCTGCCAACCGATGTCAGTGGCGATCTTGTTGTCAGTTTCTATCCAGATTGCCCGAATGAGTGTCTGGAGGTGTAAGCGTCTCGGAATGATGGAATTAAGCTAGCACTAAGTCCCTTCTCCTTCCGCCTTTATTCTTTTCTTCACAATAAGGCTTTCCAATAAATCATGTTTGCACGGCAGCGAAGTGTCAGTGTTGAACAGTGATGTCTTGCAGTCCATGATAATGATGGTGATGATGCTTGTCAGTTAAGCGCAGGTAACCTGGTTTTGATGCTGATAGCTGACCGATCAGAAAAATTTGCTCCAATCTCACGAACAGCGCAGTTTATTTGTCACAAGACGGATATATATTGTTAGCCAGGCGCAAAAGTGATTGTGACTCTTGTTGGGACCAGCGGACATCGGAATTCTTCACTCGGCCATGTTCTTGGTAGACAGAGTTTTGGAATGCATAGTCCACGGCCGAGCCACCGCAGGTGATGATGCAGCTGAAGTACCTGCTGCGTAACCAAATACCCGTTTTCTAATTACCTCGTTCCGGATCCGTTGACACTATCGGACACCATCAACACTTTTGAGACATCGGTGGTCATAAAGCTGAAAACGCCTCACATCTTATGTCCGGACAGGCCATGTCACGCAACCATATAACCATACAGCCCTTACTGTAGCCTGGCGTATATGACCTTTGAGCCCCAGTGATAAGCTGTTTTGACGCCACAAGTGACACATTAGCAAACTTGATTCGGGCATTTGAGATTCTTGCGCTGACTTCCGTCAGAGCTAATATAACTACCGAGGTTTGTAAAATTCTCCACAAGGGACTTGTTCAAAGATTGTACGTTTCGAAACATGACCTTGCACACTGTAGATACAGGGCGCATGCCGGAAAATGATATGATGGTGGTCAGTTCATTCAAGTGTTTGTACATCGTCTTTTTCTCCGAAGATGAGGACGATGTCGTCTGCATACTCCAAATTGACAAGGTTCTCACCATCGTCGGTTTGAACACCGTGGTTTTGAGGACCTTCCAGCGTTCGCCTCTTCATTGCATCAGTGGTGAAGGTGAACAAGAAGAGAGAAGGAGGAAAAGAGTGGACATCTTTGGCAGACACCGCTTTTTGTAGGGACACTTCAAAGAGTTCACCGTACACTTGCATCCCATACCCCGAAATTTGCGAACATAGTGACCGGGTTATGTTAGCAAATTTCTGGGGGCATCCTCTGTTGAGCAAGTGTGGTTAAGAGCACTGACCGGTCAACAGAACATCACGCACCCTTGAACTCAATGAACACCAAGATTGTGATCTTCTGTACATACGGCATTACTCGAACACCTGATGGAATTTAAAGAAGCGGTCGACGCGTAAAAACCGTGTGCGAAGTACTTTGCTTCCAACTGCTGCAATATCAGTCGTCGGAAATTAGGGGGACGGTGAGGGATAGTCGGGTATTGGAGGTGATAGCATATTCAGTTAGTTGATGTCGCACCACTCTAATTATCTGAAGAAGCAAGAAATTGAGCACTAACACGTTGAAGGTGATAGTTTTACTGCACGACTGTCCCTGACTTCGTGACTGAGCCGTGTTTGTCAGTGTCATTAATCGTTGTTTAGTCCCTGGGTCCCCATCCAGATGTCAACCTGACTGAGTTTACTGGTTGGTGCTTTCATGCGTCGTTACCAGGCTATATACCATCCGCCTCTCGGTCGTTTTTACTCGGTACAGGGTTCGGCAGAAAAATATTGGGAGGTAGGGCTTTTTGTGGAAGCTGTTTTTTTGCCGGGACAAACGACGGTCTGCACGCAATTGTAGAACTAGATCCCCATTATTGTCGGCTCCGAGTCTTATACTCCTTATCCTTTATGTCATTCTCCAGTGACCGAAGCTGTAGAAGCTGGAGCCACTGTACCCTTGGCACAGTTTATAGCTAATCAACTAAGCTGAACTGACTCTACCCCCACCCCCTCCAGGTGTGCTTCTCCCGGGCTTAGTTGTCCAAATTAGGTGTTCATATCGCCCGCCAAGACAACGCCCGATGGAAGCACGTGATAGATCTCGACAGAGCCTATCTCAATCTCAGAACTGCAGTCTGCCGAGATGTACGCTGACGCGGCAGCTGAACCATTGTTTTGATGGTTGAGTATTTTCGGCGTACTCAATGTCTGTGAACGAACACCCCGCTGGTATCCCGATTCCCGAGGTGTTAGAAGCAGGTAAAAGAGACTCAGCATGAAGCTCATGAAGCTAAAGAAACCGATAGAAGACCCCCTTGCCTGAAGCTGCTTGATATGGTTAACTCAGGAGACAATTTGCCGTCTGGTATGTCTCTTACAGGATAAGGACACCAGGCGTGCATGTAATATTCTAAATGTGGTCTGACGAAGGAATTATAAAGCGGAAATAGCGGTAAAATGGTTAACAGCAAGCCGTTGTGCACTGCGCCCAGAATCCATGGTTGCGGACCGCAGACGAACAAGCTTTACAGGACGCCATTTCTCTGGCCTCGTGCATTCTTGTGCGCACGTCTGACACGGGATTTGATCATCATCGTCATCATAGCAGCGACGGTAGCAGTTTTCAACTTTTTACGGGTTGTTGATGATCCTGACTGCCACAGTTTCATTTACAGATGTATTTGAAAATGTGGACGGAGCTAAGCGAAAAATAACAGAAAAAAGTCATTATTCAAGTGTTACACGGTTTCGGTGCCTAACTGCTATGCCACTTGCAGGAAGCACGAGGTCGGAGGTACTGCTAGGTCGCCCAAGCCTAGACGAAAACAGTTGATGTGCCGGGGTTGGGTTCGAAGCACGGACTTTCCGATCAGTAACTACTGTGTCATCTCTCCAAGAAGTCTTTGGGCACTGACCATGGAACTCAGTTGCCTTCTTAACATTCGTCTTGTTGCATCTGGGCTCTGAGATACAACGCACCATTAGGTACTGACTGCTAGACATCTTAATCGCACAGCCAATAGTGCATCTGCCTTCGGTCTCGTTCATTTTCCAGTTGTCTTAATAACCACATTCATGTTAGAATCAGAAGTGTTCCATGGCAGTAACTGTGAGTATTGCTTTTTTTTCCGGAACTGACGCAGCGCTAAGCAGTGCATATCTTCCAGGGCTATCCTCCTAAGTTGCAGAAAAAATCCACGGCGTGTTTTTCAGTAATTCAAGCTGCTTTCCAGGAGGGTGACGCTATTTTTATCAAACTAATTTGATCCACCCTTCACGTTTCCCCTTCTCTGGTTATATTTTCGCAACCTTGTGGTGGACTAACCTCCATCGTCGCTATTAATTGGTTCGCAACTTTTAGCTTTTTCTGGCTCACAACGATGAAGAAGGGTGATATAAGTAAACTTCAACGTCTAATGGCTGCCAAACAGTCGAATCCCAAAAAGAAGAAGAGGGATTTTCAGAAGCGCCCAAAACAACGCAAAAAGGCCGAACAGGTTGACCCTCGAAAAGACCGGGACTACTTGGATGTTATGATCAAGAGTTCTATGTACGTGTCTGGTTTTCATGGCCGTCGAATCTATTCCAGGTTTCGGTTTCTGAACGAGAAGTTGTACACCTGCACCAGTGATGAGGCGCTCAGCTTGTTTAATACAGACAAACAAGCGTTCGATATTTACCACTCCGGTTTTCAACATCAGCTCTCACAATGGCCATATGATCCGCTGCAGTGGATTGTTGACTACCTTAAATCTTGTGAATCGAATACGGAAAGAAAAATTCGTCTTGCTGACATGGGATGTGGTGATGCGCGCTTAGCTGGGCTCTTAGGAGAGCGGTTTAAAGTTTACTCGTTCGATCTGATCGCCGTTAATGATAGTGTAACGGCATGCGATATGGCACATGTAAGTCTGCGCTCTATTTCTCTTCACTGTCAGTTACTGTGCGTGTTCAGTTGTGACCCTGTTTTATCCCGTACTTCACTAGGCTGCTTCACTGCTTGTGATTAGCTGGTTTCGGATGTGTGACCCGCTGCCATTCTGCGTACGATCTGTTATTGGAATCCTGGCGTTTTTATAAGGCTGATTTCGTGTTTCTGGCGCAACTATTCTGGTTTGTCCACACGAAATACATGAGTTTTAATAAGTTGGTGACTTCGCAATAATGTTTTACATTCGGGTGAGAATACGAAATTTCCTACCACGTTTATCAAACTCGCTTTGAAGTTGAAACAGAGTATTCTTCTTCTATGGGGTTATAATGGGCTTCCGAAAAACTTGACAGGTTTTTGCCACAGGAAGTTTCGGTACATCTCATCAAAAATGAATTAGGGATCGGAGTATTTTCCTTTCCGCTGGTATGGCGTGGTTTCACTAAAAGATGATCTTTTGGGTCCTGCTTTGCAGATTACCTGATAGGGTCCTCAAACATTCCCGAATTTCTCCGGTCCTTGAGCCTTTTGGCAGCATTGCACTCCTGTCCACACGAAATTCGATCCAGCTGACATCAAGCATACATTCAAGCAGGACTGCGGCCTGAACCTGGAAGGATAGTCTTGTGTAGAGCTAACGGGGAACACGGAACATAAGGTGGAACCACCGCTGTACAGGTTGACAACACTATCGGCCAACAATAGTATGAATTTAAGAAGCTGCCCTGTAACCAATCAACAGATCTTCTCACTGAAGGCGAAGCTCAGTTATTCGGTTAGCAACGCTCAGTTTTTTTTCCAATATACTGAATACAAAGACTTCCTCTCTAGTGAGAACATGTGTCTGTGGATGCCATGTGGATGCCATAAATGGAACATTCGACCCCGTACAACACTGCTATTTAATCCGACCACCTAATTTGTAAGGTTTTCCGAGAATCTAACAGTCAAAAAGTGTTTTGGCTTACATTTCTGATCGCTTAGTTGGTTTTCACTGTGATCTACAACTATTTCAGACTCCGCTCAATTCGGCCCATCTGCATTTTGTGGTTTTTTGTCTATCACTTATGGGCACCAATTGTCGGGATTTCGTATACGAGGCCAACCGGCTGTTGAAACACAAGTAAGCGCTCGTCCATTTTATAGGACGTTGGTTGTTGAGACCCATTTCTACCATGGGTTCAAGTCAAGTCAAGTAAATGTTTATGTCCCATAAGATGGATTTTCAACGAGCAAGTTCAAAACGTTATCGGATGAATAGGGTAAAATTATTCGATCTACTTTAACGAGATTTTTCTGAAGTACATATCACTGAACGCTTTACGCGAGATCATTACGCAGAACAGTCAGAGTAACTGTAAAATGTGCCAGATAATGGACCACAGAATTTGGTAAGTAAAAGTTGTAGCGAGTGCATGAGGTACACCTTGCTCTTGTGAGTGGCTTCTGATAGGTTGGAAAACGTAGGAGAGAATTCCTTGTGTGAAGTCAGGACAAACACCAGAACTTTTGCTTTCTACGAAGCCAGTCAAGAGGTCCCTCGAGGTCTCACTTCGGTCTGACAGTAAGACAGTAATTTTTCTCAGTGTCTCAGAAAGTGGACACTAAACAACATGGCATTGGTTGGAAAATACAAGCAGTAACAAATTTGGTAATAAAACTTAGGGGAACTGAAAGTGTTCCCAGTCTCGCAGACGTTGGACTGTACAAATAAGATATTAGATACGGGAGGCCAACTTAGTTTATTTGATGGGTCCACATGCTCTGGGATAATAGGCACTGAAAACAGCGAGATCATCGTAACGTCGACCGATGGTAAGGGAAAAGATAACGTCCTAGCGTTTTGTGAAATTGAGGGTGAAAGGTTGCTCGTCTGGATGTTTAACAACTTCACTCACTACAGTGGTTGCTGCGGAGTTGCTCCAAGTACGTGACAACTGCAGCCGATCGCTATGTTCCCAGCATATTTGCAATGGGTGAGGAAATCAAAGCTGAGGATTTTCCTCACGTACATGTAGAATAGAAAGGGAGAAAATAATACCGTTGGAGATAGCTTTTAGTTCGTAGTGGAGGAGTGAAGCGACCGACTACGCCTGTGGATTGTGCGACTTTTGTAAAGTGGCCTTCAGTCAGCCTGTCCAGACTCGGTTCATCTCCTGCCTCTGAAAATCCGTTGTAATTGTCTTCAGTGTTATCAAAAGCATCAGCGTAGCCAACGAGCAACAGGCGTGCAGCGTTAGCTCTAATGTCCATTACTGAGGTCACTGAGTGAAATAGAGATGCAGCAGCAGACTGTAACGATCTGAACGGGTGCGATCAACGACTATACGCGACGTGAGAAAGAGCGCACAAATCCTCAGCTGAGCCCAATCACTCCTGCCGCAGAGAAAAGATCGGAACTTCAAAAGAGAGTTTTACTGACTCAACCAAAGGCGAAATACAGCTGGAGCAACGCCGAATATATATATATATATATATAATTACCTTCTGACCAGTGTACGTTTTGTTCGCATGAGGAACCGGGCACTCGATTCGAGAGCACTCGCTCAAACAGCTTCGTATGAACGGAGCTTTTAGCGGTTTGGTCCAAACCCTGTTATCCCTGTTTCACCACATGTTCTTATACACTCCTTTCTGATACTATGCTATCTGTGACAGTGCATTCATTGGTGGAGGAGCTTGCAGTGGATGTGTTTGACAGGCCTTGTACACCGTCGACAGTACATCACTAATGCTGAGTACCGGTACTTCACTATTTCTTGTCGAAAATTACAAACGCTCAAGCTTAGTGCCGTTCACATCAGTTGTTCAGTACCGAAGGACATACCTCAGGCAAGCTAAGCAGCGGTGATGTGTCACAGAACTTTATAGATTAGATCCTAATTTTCGCACGGAATGTGAGTTTACCATAGTTTGTTTACCATTATTTTGTTGGACACTATTCACTGGCCCGGTTATATGAATGGTAGACAATTCGTGCATTTGACCCCCGCAGAACCATTTGTGTTCTGTTAATATCTGTCCTCACACTTCGGTTCGGTATCTTCATCCAGGAGGCCCATCCATCTTGTCATTGCAAAGGAATAGCATGGGGCAATAAGCGAATTTAATTTAAGAACACATGTTGCAATATTTTCCCAGGCTAGGCTGGCTGGAACTTCGTTCCTGAAGCTGTAACCATACCAGGGAGATTGGGGGAGAGCTACCGAGGAAGAGAATCGGGCATTTACACGGCCACCTCGTATCTCGAGGTGGTGTGAGAGTAAAGATGTACCGTCTTCGGCGATAAGTGTGAACGCCTTAAGGTTTTTCTTTAAGGAGACCAGCATGTCCATGTTTATGGAGGCGGCAATATGCTTTCTCCTGAGTAGGGGCAGATTAAAAATATCGGCTGTAAAACCTACACACTTAGATCGCACAGGCGATCCTTCTTCTGCGATCTGTGCAACCGGTAATTGACATCTGCCTGCGCATCGTAGGAGCAGCGCTTAGTCCCTTCCACATACCATATTTAACCCTGCCACTACAATCTCGTCGGTTTCTAACTCCATATTCAACTTTCATCTCTAGCCATCCGGAAAAAGCTAATCATGCGCTACTAACACCAACATAACCAATTTTTTTTGCTCATACCCTTTCCTCCATTTGTGCTGCATCTCCAAAAAGCACTTACAGGACTACTGTGGTGATGTATCTAAACACCGTTCAGGATAGCTCAGCTCTCTCACATTTTGCTTTCTGAGCGTCGGATTATCTAGAAGCCGCGCCCAGTTGTCTCATTGGTGTTTCCAGTATGAAGATTGAAGATGCTCTGTTTGACTGTGTTCCTGCGAATAGCTACAGGGTCTTTTGCAGTAATTGGCCCGGAATCCTACATCTTTTCGTTCACTCTGTACATGTCTTAAAAACTGTCGTAAAAACTGGGCAACGCTTATGGATAACGTTCCAGGTAGGTCCTAATTTCAAAGTGCACTGACATCACTCTTGTAGCCTGCGATTTGAAAAGCAGGGTGGGAAGAATCGACAAGCATTAAAGCCGCGTCGATGACGCAAAACCGACAACAGCCATGTATTGGTGACCACCCACTTATCGAGAGCACAAAATTTCATCTACCGCCTCCCTCCAACCATCAGGTCGACCAGATAGCAAATCCCTGTAGGTGAAGTCGTGTGTTCACGGCTGCCGTTTCTTTTGGAACTCATGTACTAACTCCGATCAACTGCGGTGGCTTGATCTTGTGCTATGCATCCTGAAACATCGTCCACCGAGAGCAATTTAGTTCGCCTCGCCTCCTTTAGAATGGCGCAAACTTCGAGGTGGAAGACATATGACTTGACAGAAGGGTATTAAGGAGATCACGAGAAATTTGTGCGTTGTTGGTGTGGTCCGCCTTCCAGGATAGGGTCCCCGTGGTGCCTTCCTCTTCACTTGGCTGGGGACGTTGCATGCAACGGCGGCTACGCGATGTCAGTGGCGTTCATGCTGTCATTTTATTTCCGGATTGTTTGATCGGGCGTTTAGAGGTGTAGCCACCTCAGAATGCTTACGGCAGGCTAGTACTAGGTCCCTCTTACATTCACTCATCCCTTTCGCTCTAAGACTTTAAATATAATCAAATAAAATTTGTGATCGTACGGTAGTGAAGCATCAGTATCAACCCTGGTGTTGTTTTCTTTTTTGGAGGTGATTATGAGGATGATAATGATCAGGAGGAGGAGCGAAACAACACATTCTTCTTGGACGCCACTGTTTTTTTCAACATTGGTAGATAAACGCTAGCTACTTTTGTTAGTTATTCGAATGAAACCCAGCTTTCTTTTCACTTATCTGACTTTTCTGATAATCGGTCCACTTTTGACATTCGGCTCTTCAGCTTCCAGGCTAAGTTCACGGTGGTTTTAGGCGATATGCTCGTACCCTTTCCCACCCTTTTGGATTCGTCGGCAAATCGCTTCGCTATATTTTATCTCCGTTGGATTAGACTGACTGCAGAGGTTTCAGTACCTTTTGTGAGTAGGTCAGGATTCAAGTCATCCAATTGGAATGATTTGTTGCGTTGAATAATTGAAACTGCGCTGAATTTTTCTTTGGTTATTGGCAGATGATGTCACGTTGCATTCAAACATTCAGTCCATCATTCCAGATAACACTTCAGAGATAGTGAATTTCGCTAAAGCCCACTTATTTTCCACCATTTTTCGAAACATTGTTCTTTATTGGTGAGCTTATTCCATGCAGCCCGGCAGCGCTGCAGGCGTTTGACCGATTTAGCAGCTACAAGGGAAGCTGGCTGCTACACTACCCAGTATTTGTTCCGTCAAAACGAGAGTTTCTGGCAAAAGACCTTAAAGGCTGTAATCATAATTCCACCCATGTATTTCCATTTGTCTGGCAACTTGTCATCCCCACGTCTGTCTGTTCCAACTAACTTTTGAGGCAAACAGGTTTTGAACTGGTCAGGTATTGTCTTACCTAACCATTTGGCTACTCATAAGTAGTCAGATGATTCGTTGTATGTAGTCGTCCCTCACGGCGGACCTGGATTTAACGAAATCCTTATTGATCCAGTTTAACTCGATGTCGTATTGCCAGTGGTATTTCCCGGTGTTCTCACGCTGACGTTACTGTAGATGATGACGGGAAGTTCTGCATCGGAAGGCCCCCACCACACCACGTGACAGTGAAGAGAGATAAAGTCGCATACAGGCGTGCATAATGGAACGGTCAGAATTAAGCTGAGCACTACAGCCGAGAAGATTTCTATTCCTTCATTCTACTCGAGTCTTTGCACCAGAAAAACTATACACTCTACGCGTCCGAAATGTTCGCAGTCAAATGCTGATACCATTAGCCACGTGTTTATAACGTTTGATCCAGCGGGAGTCCATTCAGATTGCTTGTGCAGTTCACCGTTAATTTTGAGGAAGCGATCTTAACAGCATATCTGTCGTCTGTGTTCCGGAAGTAAACATGACCAGCACATCCTTTTTTTCGGTGTCACATTTCTTCTGTCGGATATCTTCCGATGTGATAACTTGTAATCCAACCGCTTCACTTGGCCTAAGTTTGTATGTCCCCTGATTAATGCCTGGGATCCTATCATGAGCTCCAATTTCTTCGCAGCACAACGACAGCCTCTTCCAAACAGCTGTGTGTACTTAGAAACATCTAGAGTTTTCATAATGGCTTCATAAAATCTATTTCTGCCCGTTTAGGTTTTCTTCAGTCCCAAAGTCTTCGTATTTCCCTTTGCAGCGGTGAACTGCTGATTGTTGACGTTGCCAGTCGCTTCGAAGGAGCTTTCCCGGCCTTCCTGAAGAAACTCAAGCGCTTCGGCTTCCAGTGTGAATTCTCGGAGACGACAGAAGACACCTACTTCGTCCGAGCTCGATTGAAGAAAACCGAAGATTGCACTCATACTCCCGTGTTCCATATGCCCGTACTCAAACTGAACCCATGTGTATATAAAAAACGCTGATTTGTACTGCATACAACTTACTGATTGTAAATACAACGTGGCAGTTCTTCTCTGGTTCTGCGTTCTGCTGCGTGATTCCGAACTTACTTATGCTATGCTTTCTCACGTTAAAGCCCTTCAATACGGAGCCATGGAAACAGTAATTGCTCATGTACGTGAAGGTAATCTACAAGAAGTTCGTCTGTGGTTGGATGACATTGAAAACGATGTGAATCAGGGTGACGAGCATCGATTCAGTTTGCTTCATTGGGCTGCTCGTGAAGGTCGTCTGGCGGTAGTCGATTTGCTGGTGATGCGTGGGGCGCGTGTGAACGCGACCAACATGGGCGATGACACGGCTTTGCATTTAGCCGCTTCTCATGGGCACATCGATGTGGTGCACTTCTTACTCAAATGTCATCGCTTCAATGTTGATGTGGCGAATGAGCATGGTAACACGCCGTTACACTATGCGTGCTTTTGGAATCATTTGGAAATCTCTGAGGTAACGAAATATTTTGATTTCATCCATGGTCGAAACACTTGAACTAGGGCCTGTAAATGTCTTGTATGAACGCACCGTCTATCGCACGAATAGGTTCAAATGCGCTGGTCTATTTGCCGTTGGCTAGCTCCGAGAAACCTAGGATTTTCTAATTGCCTTCCTCGAGACGTGGCCAGGTTAATCCGATAACTGTGGCCTATCTGTCGCAATTTGTGCTCATCCGTTGTGTTTTATCCCAACTGTACTTAATAGTCCATCACTTTCTTCTGGAATTCCTATTTCATTTCATTCTGCGGAGGATGGCGAAACCCCTATGTGCACCTATGTGCACTACTATTCTATATATTAGTTTGTCAAGTCTTTTGTTTTTGAGATAGATCCAATTTGAGTGCTCAACATCCTTACTCGAGTTTCACTGAGCTTGTCGCTACTATGGCGTCTTTTCTGTCCTTCTCCCCGTCTCTCAGCATCTAATTAAAAACGGTGCCAGTTTGATGCAGGAAAATAAGTATGGTGAAACTCCCCTGGAAATAGCCCGCCCACGTGCGGCAGCGCTGTTGGCCCCACTAGCAGAAGCACTGGGTCATGACTTGTCTCGCCGCAAACCTTTTCGGGATACCAGCTGGATTGGAACAAAGACGAGAGCGCGCGATGCTACCCTTTATCGGTTAGACGGGGAGTCGTGGGATCCACGAGAAGTTGAACTGACAGGGGCGCTTGCAGATGGACATGGTGCTGAAGTACTGAAAGGTTCCTTCCGTCGTTGCCCTGTTGTAGTCAAGATGCTGAAATTACGCAACTGCACGATTCGGCAAGTAAGTTCCTCACAATATTTTTGCATATCTGAAGAGAGGCGTTTTCCTTTGTGAGCACATGGTATATGTCCTTTTACCAACGTTTCAGGTCCATTTGGAGGTTTTTTGGACGCATCATTACGACCAGGTCTCAAACCATGTAGAATTTGCGCTTTTTTAAGTTTGTCCACATTCTTGATACTCTTTACATTCGAATCTTATTTGTAGCTGCACCTTTATTTCTACAGGAACATGGTGTAGATGATACTCGGGGATGACTTCCGTCATCGTAGAAGGCGTTCATATGGTTAATCACAAGTGGAGGAAATCAAAATGACTACCATGAATTGGTGGTCGGTCTTGAGTATTGTAATGATCACGTGGGCTAAACTGCTCGAAACTTTGTTCCTCGAGCTTCAACGGTGCCAGTGAGACCAAAGGGGAGCAACTAGACAACAATCAGCAGGCCCTAATACCACGTGTAATCGTAGTACGTGACTATCTGAGGATGAAGTTGTACTGTCCTCTGTCATAGGGTATGAAAGTAGTGAGGTATTCCTTCCAGTAAACCAACATATCCTTATCTATAGAAGTAGCGATGCTGTCTTCTCCCGAAGAAGAATGGGTTGGGAAAGGTTGGCCCTAATTCTGCACACTCGGATCATCCACCTACTACGACCACCAGTGCATTGTCCAGTGCGGTCGAAATACCCTTACAACCAGAGTCTGGCACTGTTCAAAGGGCTACTGATGTGCGCAGTGGCATTAGGAGTCGAACAGTTACACCTTACTCCGTGCACCCTCGTGCCAGGACAGTTCACCGCAGCTAAGCGGGTCAGACCAATTAGTCATCGGCTGCAGGCAGGGTCTTTCAGAGGAACCTTACTACCCGCTGCCTTACGGCTCAGACTCCTGAGACTGAGGCTGCAGACAATCTTTCGGAACAAAATCCTACCTTCTACCATTGTCTTTTGGGTCAGACTTTTGAGTCAAAACTCAAGATGAGGAACCTCAAACAAACCCCTTCTTCTTCGACCTGGACAATCGGCACGTAGCACCTGCCCACGCAGATCAAAAGCAGCGGCCAGTGTCCAATTTATCAGCTCCACCTTTAATTACTACTCGTGCCAACATAACCGCCTGTTTGGTAGGTTACTAGATCGACCGTCGATTCTTAGCCATCTGCCCAGAGAAATAAAGCCTAAACACGCTCTGCTAACACCAAGAAATCTGTTCAACGTAGCGGCGGTTAATATCCGTGCGCTTTGTCAGATAGGTCAACAGACCTGCCTTGCTCATAACCTTTCCTCCTAAAAAAATCTCTGACTGTTGTGTTTTTGGAACACGCATACAAGACACTACAGTCTTGTATTTGAACCAGGTCCAAGACAACTCAGTTTACTCTCCGGGTGTCAGATGGTCCAGAAGGGCTCTCGGTGGACTCAATGGTTTGTGTATTGCTTTGACTGCGAGAGCTGAAGACACTCTGCTTGGGTGGATTCCTTTTAACAGTCAACTGCAACCAGGTAGGCCAGGTCTCTCAGAATCCGCAGCCGACGATCCCAAACCCGAAATTTGTTCCTTATCTGCGCGTACGTCCTGACAAATTGCAGTAATGACACTGTCAAACAGGCTTTTTATGAAGCACTTCCGATAATCTTGAGGATGTCCAAGTGCATGGTTATCACTGTGGTAGTTGGCGATTTTAAGCCAAGCCTGGAATAATCGACACGAATGAGAGTCACCTCGACAAACGACTTAATGTTGACGCCCCCGGAATCGACAGCTGCGGTCGCTTCTTACAACTGTACACTTATCACCATCTGTTTATCGCAAGCACGTAATTGCAGCTCAAAGATGAGCGTCGCGTTACCTGGCTCCCTTCGAACCGTAGCCAGTCGAGCACTCAGGTAGCAACTAGCTATAGATCACGGTCTTGTGCTCACGACTGTAGCCCTTTTTGAACACGTATGGGGTCAAATCATACCCTAGTTCGTGGCCGTGTTGCAGCTCGTGTGAACTCGAGATGGCTCAGTAGTTGAGGCGCCAAATTACTGACCGGAAGGTCCGTGGTTCGAATCCGACCTCTGCATCTCGACTGCTCCTGTCTAGGCTTGGGCCTGGTAGTATCTCAGCCCTCGTGCTTCCTTCGGGTGACATGGCAGCTAGGCACTGAAAGGGTGCTACAGCTGCAAGGCAGCTCGTTTACCAGGTACTAAGGAGAAGACAATTTCACCAGTATGCTATTCACTGCCTGCAAGATTCGGTTTATCAGCAGAAGCCTTCTGGACAGCATACAAACGCGAAACAAACATGAAGACTGGTTTGAAATCCGAAACCCTATGAATTCGGCGTTTGATCATGTGCATCCCAAAACGAGGCCACAACCCAATTCAAGTTTGATCTGACAGCGATCTATGTCCCCCATTGAGACGAGGAAAACGGTCTCACCGAGACAACAGTACGTTTCAAAGAGAAGATATCGTAAACAATGCCTGACCTGCAATCTCAAGACTGACCGAACCAAGTGTCGGCTAAGAAAAGCACAATAGATGGAAAAGGTGGCGGCAGTTTGAAATGTTCATCCAGACTATCACTTACTTTCCTCAAGCTGTTACACAGAATTAACTAACTTACAATAGAAGGATTATTAGCACCATCATGCCTCTATGACGGCATGTCGGCCTGTTTCATTCGCCCTGTCACCGATTTAAGTGGAGCTGTTTGTTCTAAAACTTACTCGTTGCTCCGTGCAATGAATGGTGCGAGCTGCCTCGTACTTTTGGAGTGCCTCTGACCGTGTCATTGCATCAATGACGTCAGGTTTCTGCTGAAATCAGGCTTATTCGGTCTAAATACAGTTCGGCGTTATGTCACTGTGAAGTGTCTGTCTCAGAGGTGAACGGTGATATCGACTTTGTTTGAAACTTCATGTGTTGGCTCGAGGATAAATATTCTGGATGCGCTACTATGTTTACCTGGATAGTTTGAAAAACACGGGCTGGAAATCATGGGGAGGAAAGCCGTGATTTAAAAGGCCGGCCTCTCAGAGGACAGTTGTTACAGAAAAAATCCGAAAACTTTCTCAGCATCCTCATTCTTAAGGGAGCAACAATTATCCGACATGTCTTCCCTGCATAGTCTGCACCGCATCCAGCGCTTGACCCTTGTACAAATGGCCTCCGGATTTAACTACTTTTACTGACTCCAGTAGTCAGAATTAACTCCTTTTGATTGATTGATTGCGAGAAACCGGCGAACGGCATCGGTGGCTATGGCTCAGTGATATGCTATTAGAGTAACGGATTTTCCTCCAATATGTCATCTGTATTTCAAGCTTAAATCATTGAAACTTTGTGGATTACCGAACACATGGGATATTTGTATTGAATGCTCCGTATTTATTTGGGACGGTTAACTTAGGGTATGATTCGAAGTGCTTCCTGTGAGCATGATAGGCTACTGAAGTGCGGAAGTTGAAACAGACTTCCGGTTAACAATTGCACAGTGCATGCTGGTTAGAATAACTATACAACCCTCGGCATACTTCCAACCTATCTGTCTATTATTTGAACTCCAAGTTCAGTCGTATCCTTAATCGCTAGATGCAACACTTGATTTTCAACAACAAAAACTCCCTCCCTCCCTCCCCCCCCCCGATTGCACTCCAGACGTGTTCGGTCGGATAAGGAGGCGAACTGTGAGCTGGCTTATTAAAGGTCCGCAATTTAGCAGGGTCTTGCTGCGTGTGTTAAGGAATACAACTGCCGTCTGTTTCACCATCTCTGTCTGGCTTTTATCTGATGTGTCAGTGTCTGTTTTCAACTTGGATATACTTCTCATTCGACTGAATGGTGCACTTCGCATCCTCTTCCCTGGAACACTGTCAACAGCAATGTGATGTCCCATTGGGGTGCATCTGAGGGAGTGGTTCGACCAGTTGGAAGAGTGCGCTCCAGCTTCTTTTCGATTCTTCTCTTGATCGATGTTCACCCTTGCTCAAACCCTGACAATCATAAATTTCGTGTGATGCTCGATATCCTCCGTGAGATCCTTCCACCTGACTGTTTAAAAGCACAAGGAATCTGGTTGATATTGTGCATAAGTCATTCGTTATCTGTAGACTATTGACTGATGATTAGACTCATTGAACATCACTCGTCCCGTTCGATATCTAGAAAAAAGTGTAACGGCCTTAGGTTCCTTGTTCTCCGCCAAACACAATTTCCTAGAAACTCAAAACCTCTTTTATGTCTTCAGTTAGCAAAGCTATCCTGACCAACTTTGCTTCTCTACCACAGGCCAGAGACTTCAAAGAGGAATTTCCTCGTCTTCGCATTTTCAATCATCCCAATATTCTTCCGGTGCTTGCCATATTCACTGCTACTCCAAGACTATGTCTAGTCAGTGATTACATGCAGTATGGCAGTCTGTACGACGTGCTGCATCAACCTAACGAACCCAATGTGGACGAGACTGTGGTGGGCGTGGAAATCAGTCAACGACAAGCTTTACGTTTCGCGGTCGATATCGCTAAGGCTATGGAGTATCTGCATAGTCCCGAACTTAAGGTTCCAAATTTTCGGCTAAACTCAAAGCACGTCATGGTAAGTGCTGCATTACCTCTATCGTTTATAACTTGAATCATGCAGAAACGAACAACGAACTTTCGAGGTTTGTTTTCACATCTTGAGAACTGCTAACGAGGGAGTTTTACCACCATTGCTTCTTTTAAGGCCACTTGAGTGGGGCCCTCAACAAACTGTCCAAAAATTATAACGTCTGTACACAATGGGACACTAGTATTTGATGTTGGTTTATATATATGTATATGTATATATATAAGCTTAACAAAAATGAATAAAATTTGAAAAAAATTATGGGCACTGAGTCGACTTCTACAAGCTCCCTCGTGTTTGGTTCGATTTCAAAGACACACGCAATCTGCTAACTTGTTATTGACATGCTCTAGTTCTGATCGTACGGCTATGAATGAACATAACTCGAGTTGATAGGTTTTTGTCTCATTTTGGCTTTAGACACCAGTCGATAGGCAAAGTTCCGCTTTGTGACTGCAGGACAAACGCATTCTCAATACATGCACCGGTTTCGCTTACTTAGTCTCCGGAAGGGCATGCTTTCAGGGCAAAACAATGCCTTACCTAATCCAAACCTCTTGGGCGTGCCTACGATTGTAGGTGGCCTAAAGTATGCCGAATCTAAAACGATTAATGATGATTCACTGAGTTGAAAAGAAGTTAACCTCAACAAGTGAGTGGGAGTTTTTTAAGCATATTCGACGACTGTTCTTGCTACACACACGCGCATGTTCAGTGCGAATTGGTGACTGACATGCCAGTATTTCGTCATGCAGCAGTAATTAGAGTGCGCTCAGTTTTACAGCTGTTGGTTTCCTTTCACTTGTGGAAGCGTCTAACTGAATAATAAGTATGAACTGTAACTCGCCTTCGGTGCATATCTGCCATGCCACCCGAAAAAAGCACGAGGGCTGAGATACTGTCATGTTGTTCAAGCCTAGACATTAGGGATCGAGATGCAGAAGTCAGGTTCTAACCACACCTTCCGATCAGTAAGTTCGCGCTTTAACTTCCGAGCTATCTCGAGCTCTGGAAGCGTCCAAAAACTGACAACATGTACACCGGATAGAGGCAATGTTCTACTCCGTAGAACATACACGGGACGTACATTCGCATGTTGGCGCACCACAACAAGTTCTGTAAAAATCGCCCAAAAATTTGCACATCCTTTCCTTAAACGGTGATTCCTCTTGATTTGTAATCTACAGAATGAGTCTCCACACCACTGCTTGTGTTTCACGATAGAACGGTTTTGCGAGTATTCTCGATCATGGAGTTAAACAGAACTGGGGAGCAGCCATTGCTTGGGTGTGGTGTGGTGAATGTAACAGTACCCCGGACTCAAATAACTTAAGGACATATGTTGTACATATAGGACGCCTCTAGGTCAACTAATGCCAGACATTACCTTGTGAGCAAGATCGAATGCAGGTCGAAGAGCCACAATGGTTGAGCATCAGTTTGCACAGCGATCCTCGGTAGGTAGAGCGTCACTTGAGGTTGATCAATAACCCCTGCTCTCCGACTACTGGACTGTTTTGTGACATCACACTGGACGAATAAATGTTATCGCTGTATTTAATTTTCTTTAAAACTGGAGCAGACATGAGTTAGCTATAAATCGAGGCGGAATGCAGTGTCTGTCTCATTAAGTGATAAAGCCCAAACAAAGTATTTCACCTGTTAATCAGAGGCTTTGTGGAACATCTTATTTTGTCAGGCTATTTAGTACCGTTCGGTTCAAATGTTTCCTCTTGAATCTAATCCTTTTTCGAAACGTTTCATATTCTGACCCAAATTGATATTGTGCATTGTTCGACGGGTTTTTACTTAACCAGTGTTCTGCCAATGGTGAGCAAGTTAAGTGAATATTTGAATGAGTGGCAATGTACCTGCTAGACTTGGGCCTAGTACGACTACAAGAGTTGCATGTGGTAGAAATTTTTGTTCTGTTACTTAGTTTACGATAACTGCCTTCTGTGATAGAATGAGATAGCTTCAGAGAGGTCCCATACTGATGTTGCCAACGAATGGTGATCAGGTTGTTTGCTGGTGGATCAAACGGTGACCAGTATCTGTATGGAAACCGCAATTACCAAGCGGGTTAAAACGGAAAGTATCAAATTTTTTCCAGACCCTATTCCTGTCCTCTATTCCCTCATCTGGGTACGTGTTCCAACCTAGTCTTTGGTGTGTTGGTGGGTGTTCAGTTCCCGTTTCCCATCAGTTGTGTGACATCTCGCGACAGTGTGAGTCCACTACTATCATAAGAGATAGTTGTCATAGTAAATTAATCGATCTAAAAAAACGGTTGAACTTACATATTATTTTTCTTCCATGCCGTGATTTTAATCCTTATTCTCATATTCCTGGTTGATTGCTAGGATTCAGCCTGTTTTCAAGATTCCTTTGCGCTGTTTGTGTTCATGACGGACTCATCCGCACTCGCCATTCTGTGTTCTATCGAGTTGTTCGAGAAACGCTCATCCTCACATGCTCATCTTCACGTCCTTCCATAACTGTTGAAATTTGCAAGGAATTGTGCAACCCCGCGGAACAGTGTTTGATAAGCTGTTCAGGGTTGTTTGACTGAGTTTGTCACCCAGTATCAATTTAGTTTCGGCTTCTGCTTGGAGATGGACTTTTGGGTTATTTGATAGACTGGATAGCTTCTCTTCCTGTTATTTATCGGTTTTATCTGTTTATTCCTCGTGTTCCAGTAAGCCTTACTTGGCTTGCAGTCGTTCTTTACCTTGAATATCGTACTGTAAAACGGGCGCCAATAAGTCACAGAAACTCAAAAAGGTTTGCACACTTACCCTGATAATTATCATTAGAAGAGGCGCTCTCGTATCATCTCCACCTACACCGTCGATTCAGATAGAGTAACTAATAATACTATCATATTTTCAACACTGTACCTCACAGCACAAGGCTTACCCGTCATTGTTCAGAAACGGTACATTGTGCGAACTTTTGTAGTAGAAGGGCAAGCTAGGTGTGCGCCAAGCCATTTGTATCTTGTTCCTGGCAGCGTTCAATACGCTCTTTATTAAAACAACCAACTGGCCTATTAGCATACCGCGACTATCACTTGATACGCGAAACCAGGGATGTAGTACTGAGAAGGAGAAATTTAAGTCCAATTTTTTCCACAGCAGTCTCAGCTGAACAACCTCGCTTAGCATGAGAAATGCGTATTTGCAGTTCTACAAAAAATGTCAGTAGTATTACATGAAAACGACCCAGTATATCCAGAACTTCGTTCAGAAATGTATGGTACCTCCTAGACGTCCACTTTGAGCTCGTGTGAGCTCGAGATAGCTCAGTTGTTGAGGCGTGAACCTAGTAACCGTGAGGTCCGTGGTTCGAACCCAATCCTGGCTTCTTGGCTGATCCTGTCTTTTGTCTGGACAACCTGCCAGTATCTCAGCCTTCGTGTCTCTTTCGGCTTGCCTGGTAACTGGGCACCCAAAGGATGTTACAGCTGAACGATTATTGTTATTTATTTATTTATTTGAGTAATTTTGAAGGTGGTTAGAACGCTCCGCTTCGGTAAGTTTGACGAGGTTAGTTTGTCTACGGAAAATAGTGAAATGTGTCATAACCATTTAGTC
Source organism: Opisthorchis felineus (assembly GCA_004794785.1). Taxonomy (NCBI): domain Eukaryota; kingdom Metazoa; phylum Platyhelminthes; class Trematoda; order Opisthorchiida; family Opisthorchiidae; genus Opisthorchis; species Opisthorchis felineus. Next base: position 577,263 of record SJOL01009247.1, on the reverse strand, counting down.
TCCCATTTTTACCGTTTGTACTACTGCAGCACTTTCCAGGTCACTTTCGTCCTTTCCAGGTTGACGAAGATATCGCCAAAGTGGGCCTTGTGGATTTTGATGGAAAGGAGAATGCTGATGATTCCCACGCTTATCGTGATGAATTTTTAGTAGCGCGACTCGACATGGCCGACTACAAATTTTCGTTCCATGAGAAAGCGCGCGAATATAACCCGGCTTGGATGTCCCCTGAAGGTAAGTTTGCTTTCGCTGTTTGTCGAATACTGCATACTGGTGATGTGAGCTTTCCTAGGTACGAAACTATCAACAAAGCCATTCATTCCACCCTTGAACTGCCCCCTTAACGCATGGGCCCCTGCCGTCAAGCCGATGTGGATATCCGTGAACAAAAACAAAGGTAGCAGATAATAAAATAAATGAACAGTTTAATATAGGTTACCAAAAGGGGCTGCAGTTTTACACAACTTCAAAAGCGAGGTTCCTCAGGGATGGTCGACCATCTTATATTTTCAGCTTCATCATTGGCTGCCATCTGCCGCCCCACTGGAAACTGTCCATAACCATCGGTGATGGCTATCCTCTTGTCCTCGCCGCGGTAGATGGCTCAAAACTGCCTTTGGCTGAGCATCTTTACATTTCAATCGAGTCGGAAGTAGATAGTTCTCTCGACGATCAACGAAAGTGACCTAGCCATATGGTGTATTAATGAGTATAAATACGAAATCATTCAGCTGTGCATAGCTGTTCTGAAGCTCTAAGGTAGAATGGGGGCTGAGATGCTGCCAGGTTGCCCAGGCCTAGACTGGAGCAATCGAAATGCTGAGGTCGGTTTCTAACCACGGACCTTCCGGTAGTAAGTTTGTGCTCTAACCATTGAGCTATTTCTAAATAGGTGAACTTGTTGACAATTCAGAATAATTTTACCTACTCTGATAGCGTAACCTTTGCGATTCTACGTAAACGTTGCAGTCGGTGAAGACCCAGACTTTTGTTCAGAGGGTTTGATATTGCTTACCATTGGGAGACTGTATAAGAACAATGTTATTCATCTGCTTCGTACAGATTAGGATGCCACCTGGAAGAAACTATCTCCATGAACTTGGAACCTTTTCTTTATACCCCTTATTATGTAGATGAATAGGAAGGGTGAGATTCGATAGCTTTCATGGGCCCCAATTGATGCGTAAACGCCGGCATCCCCTTCCCCTTCGTCCGTCTGGGTTTCTAGTAAGCATACAGTACCCGAAAATCCATGGTCTTCCGTGTTGCCTAATGAAGCAGATGCTGTGAGGACTCGAACCTGAGGCAGCCTGTTAATCTATGAATAGTGATATCCTTATTTGGTGAGAGATGAGGAATATGAAATAATTGTTTACGTCTATTTACGAATACAGCAAGGTAGATAAGGCGAAACCTCACTGTGGGATAAATTTACACTTACGTATTATAGTGAATTTTCAGCGTCACATTGGAAGCCATCAAGCGGGCGTCCGTAACCCCGAGATAATGGTAGGGGGCTTATAATTGCCGAACGTTGCAGTGCGGACAAACAGGGGCAAGTCTTTTTTTTCTTTTCTTGATCGAAGGAAAATTCCCCTTGAGTGACGGAACGTGAGAAATCTGCACAGGTATATTAACTCGGCCATTGTAATCAAATGTGGATCAAGACTACCACACTCACAGTCAAGTACAACGTTGTCCACATATTTACATTGGATGAAGATATTAAGGGTGAACATGCTGACAGCGCACAAGCTAAAGAGAAATAGGGATATAGTCTCCCGGAGAACGCCTGCGTGTCTCGGTAGTAACCGGGAATTTTGGCCACCCAAGCTGTCAATTTGGGTTCGGTTGGCGAAATGATCTTGGACAAGCCGGACCGGAACCAAGTGATTATCTCATTTCGAAGAAAGCGGCAAAAGCACCTTGCTGTTGAGACTAACAAACGCATTCGCTTAGTCCTGGAGAAGCGACAACCGACCTTACCTTTGGAATCAAGTGAAAAGGCACTTCCCTGTGACATGATTCATCGACCTTTTCTACGCCTAAGCCTACACCTTCTTCAAATGCAACCCCCAGTACACCTACGTAGAACGAATGGAAAGGTATGGATCCTAACGAACGACCTTTCGCTTGCCGGACTCGCTCTCTACCGAGGACACTCGGTTGGTCATTTCGCTCTATGAAATTTAAACAGTTTCGATCACCGAAAAATGGGACAGCGTGGGAGATACAGCCAAACATTGGAGGCGATGGCATGTCCAGTTAGTTCGAGAACTAGGCAGCTACGCATTGAAGGATTTGATGCACTAGCGCTGCTGACTGCGAGATTGCACCCTTTCTGTCAATGTCTTTTTCCCATTGGTGAATTGAATCCGGGGGGATCCATCAAGAGAGATCGTACTTGTCGACCCGAGTGAGTTTGTTGGTTAGTGTTATGGTCCTTCGTTGCTAGGTCATAGACTGTCCACCTCTCAGTCGTTCCCACTCAGCAAAGGGTTAGGCAGGTAGACGGTCTCCTGACATATGGAGTACATGTCATACCCGGCTCATTCATTGCGGGAGAGCTCCTTCTCCATAAGGCCATCTGAGATTGCGGATCAGATATTCCCATCAGACCAGGTCAATACTTCGAGACACCGATGATCAAAAGCTGCGAGTTTTTGCACGTGTCCTGAGCGTAGAGGACACGTTTGTGACCTAAAAAGCGGTATGACTCGCACCGTGGCAGCGTATATGCTTCCCTTGACAGATAAACTGACGTTACGCCGACTCCATAATTGGTGGTGGTTGGCAAAATCTGCCAAGGCCTTCCGGATTCGAGAAGTAACCTCGTCTCCAGCCAGTCCATCGCTGCTTATGCAACTACCCATGTGAATAAATTTATTCACCTCGTCGATTGGCTCCTCTACAGGCATGGGGTTTGGATTAGATCCCACCCAGTCTTGTAGCAGCATTTGACACTTTGCAGGTGTGATGCGTATACCAAACCGTGCGGCGCAATTATTCATGTTATTTAAAATGATTTGCATTTCTGAAGAAGGAAGAGCAATGTCGTCCGCATACTCCGTCTGTAAGGAGACGCCCCGAGTGCGTTTCGACCTCCTAGATTTCAGAGGCAGGCAGAGGAATTTCAAGTAACACATCGATGACAAATTCGAAGAGGAATGGTGAGAGTGGGCAGCCTTGTCTTACACCACTGGACGTGGTGAACTCAAGCAGAGCTTGCTATCTACTTGTACCCGTCTACAGGATTTCGAATGTAGAGGCAGACATCGCCAAAGTTTCTGACGACCGACAGAGTAAAGAGCAGTTTTTAGGTAAAGAAAAACGACAAACGTTAGACGTTTGGAAGAGTGGCACTGTTCAAGAACTTGCTTCACAGTGAGGATATCGTCGATGCATCCTTTGCCAGGGCGAAATCCAGCTTGATTCTCACGAATCTCTTTCTTCTGATAATCGATCAACCTGCGCAGAATAATTCCAGAGAGCACCTTGACTGCGATGGATACCAGGCTAATGCCACGGTGGTTTTTGCATGACGTCCATGCGGCCTTTTTGAAGACTGGAATCACTGTTAAGGCACTCCTTTCCTCTGGTATTCTGTTTTCCTTTCAAATCTCCTGAGGTATTTTCGTCAGACTGTTCACCAGGCCTTCACCACCTTTGAAGAATGAGGTGCACACCATTCGAGCTAGGTGCCTTGTCACATCGGGGGAATGACACCTCCTGATGGATTTCCGTTGTTGATGGCGGGTAGTTTGGATTTTCCACCAACGTTTGTTGGGTTCTTCAAGAGAATATGTTGAAGGAAGCCAAGTGAAAACCTCTTTAAAGTGTTCAGCTGTTCCATCTTTTTCTCGTGTAGTTTCGCTGACACTCGTCATCTTTTAGCTAAATGGTCGGACCAGCTGGAAGCCTTATCCACCTCCTCTACCTTCACAATCCACCAGCGTTCTTTGCCATTTTCAAGCTGTTGGTTACCCCGTATTTGAAGGATTTACATGAGCCATTATAATCACTAGTTGCTGATATGGCTTTTCTTTGAGCAATAAGATCTGGCGATCTCGAATACGTCCACTGTTCATCTAGTCTGGTCGGATGGCTTAGTTCTGGGAGCATAGCTTCCTTAACCCGCTTCTGTCAACCTGCAATCAATCTTCTTCATCAGCATTACTGTATGTTTACATTGGCTTTCCAAGAAAAATCGCTCAGCTATAACGCCCCTTCGGTGCATAGCTGCCATGCCACTCAAAGGAAACACGAAGGCTGAGATACTGCCAGGTTGCCCAAGGCCAGGCAGAATATGTTTCTAGCCAGGTACTGTTGAGATGCTGAAATTCGTCTTAGTTGGTGAAGGGAGTTGCTCTGCTTTGGCACGTGTAATGCTAACGGAAAGCGAAGTGATAACCGGGCCTGCACAATGGCATGATCGGAGTGAAGTTACGTACCTCAGCAGGAATGCCACTCTTTAAACGAGGCTCCCTATCTGTGACTGATATCCACACGGTTCGTTTGAGTCGATGACTGTCTTGCGTTAGTGGCTCCCGGGTAAGTCGATGTGTGTGTTTATGCTGGAAGTTCATGCTGACCAGAAGCAGGCGGTGTTAAGCACACAACTTAAGAAGTCGCCCATCATCCCATATGCCCATCATCCGTATGCTGAGCATCAACTCCAAATCTACCACCTAGTTGTGCTTTATCCGGGCTTAGTGGTCCAACTTCGACATTCATATTTCCTGCCAGGATGGCTATAGCGATTCTACTTGCCGATCGAAGTAGCTGAGACAAATCTTGGCAAAATCCGCGCTTGTGCGGTTTGTCGAAGCGTATACTCATACGACAAATAAACACCGTTTACCGCATCGACCAGCTGCGGGATCCGAATTAGGTGTGGAAGATGCTTTGAGTCAGCTGTTGGCCAGTTCGGACATTCCGACCATTGTTGATTAGTTACATTATATCTGAGTAGTTGTGATTCTTCCAGCGGACCTGTTTTTTACGATGCTATGCGTTTAGTTCCATATAATGTATAAGAGAGTACTATAAATTTTTAAACTCCTAGTCCAACAGCACGTAACATAAAAGGTAAATCGCGCCTGATTCAGGCCCACCTCCCTTACTCTGTATACTGAGTCAGCCGGAACGGAGTGACGTTCCATAAGCAGACAACATTATCTAGGTGAAATGCGTGGAACTTTTTTTGTACGGGGTCCGCGTTGCCTTTCTCAACAGCTTTGATGAGAAACGTTTCCACTCCAGCTCTGAAGACTCTGAAATAAACACGCTTATCCGCGGCATTGCCTGCAGGTTCATTCAAAATGGTAATGATACTAAGACAATGCATTTTGGTTGCAGAGGCACAACACATCAGGCTTCAATGGCGAGAGGTCATTTGCCAAAGCAAGATGCTAATAGATTTGTTTGAGGATGTGGGTGAGGAACTCCTACGCACATGAGTTACCTAGGTACGAAAAAGAAGGGTGAAAATGAATGATTAGGAGAGGTACAAGGAAGCTCGTTGTGCGGGGATTTGTCTCGTTCATTCAGACATCGGAAAAGTTTAGTAATTTCGGATTTTTATGTTTCGGAATCTAGTCAGATAACAGGCTTCATACTAGCCACTTAACTCAAAGTCCGTGCAATAAGACAATGATTGGTAACTTACTGGAGGGTGGGCGGCCGTTAACTTGAAAGCCTGATGGCTACCGTTACACGGCCAGTTCAAGGATGTAGTGAGTAATACTCAGGAGTCCACATTACGTTTACTGCAGCCCAATCTTTTCTACTATGTCGTCCCTACGTCTTGGTACATTGGTGATCACGACCAGCTTTTTGTGGATTAGGATGTTGATTTTAGGGACCAACTTTCCTCATCACGGAGGAAGGCGGAGCGCGATTGCACAATCAACTATCGTTCACCACAGCACGTTACTCTTAAAACCTTCATCTGGTGCAGGGCTTGCTGATTTTTATCTGTCTGGTCTCGTCAAACTTCCTGATGAGGCTGAACCCAAAATAACGGATGCTCCCATTAGTAACCGTCGCACCGATCAAAGTGCGTCTTCAATCATATACGGAGTTGTTCTTAGGTAAATGACCTTTACGTTTGTATACCTCAGGCATGTGTTCTCTCCCTGTTGGAAGATCATCCTCAAAGGAGCCAGCACTTAGTCTGAAGAGACCACTTGTAGTTGGCTTCGCCGGGTAGTGTATCCACATGAGATTAACTGTATATCTTGTGTCTTTATTAAGGTCATGTGTGATTTGATTACGCTAAACGATCCGTGTATTCTCGTTAAATTTCAATAGAGTGTGGCTACTTGGGTCTGTCGCTTTTTTGAGGGGAGCTATTGCAGCTTCCTCTCCATAATTGGTTTTTGTTATCGAGATTTCATCCCGTGAGTGAAGCCAATCTATTTCGACAATCACTGTACAGCTGTTTCAGCCTTACTAAGGATCATCATCAATGCGCATTCCAAGAATCTTCTTGAGTGATTCGAACTGGCAGTCTTTCTGCTAGTAGTTGAGGGCTGAACAGTTCAGCCACAAGTGGCTGGTCAACAGGGTATAGCGCTATTCATCCTTCAGCCACGGACTTCACATCACGTGGTCACGTGTTGACTGGCCCCTTGAGTGAATTATTCTTCCTTCTGAACTACCCATGGTTTGTTGGTTTTTATGGATTTCAGGAAGTGTATTTACTCAAAAGTGTGAAGTGCAGTCAACGCTGACCACAAACAGACTCGCGTTGCAGGTGACACACTCTCATGCGTGGTCCAAGGTTTTTATTAGTGGGTCAGTTGTGATTGAAGTATTTCGAATTTTTGGATAGATACTCTATACTTATCTCCAGAATGTTAGCTTGGCAATCTGTGCAATGTGGGCTCCCAGACAGCGATGTTGGTCAGGTTCAGGCATGGGGAATTTAGGAGCATCCAATTAGGAAATTACCGCCCACCAAAGAATTCAAACTGGACAGTTAAACAATGGGCATTAAGCTATAAGCGAATGTATGTACAACACATACTCGGACAGGGGAAGAACTGTCCTCGGGTGCAGGTTCGAGTCCTATCGAAGAACTCTTTCGGTTTGCATCGTGTTTACGTATTCCAAATTAACTGATTAGCTGACTTATCTGTGTTTAATCAGTTGATCGAGACGAGCTACATCCTCCATATCTGTTTGAGCATGTAGCTGAACCGTAGTCGACGTACTACTTGCTGGTGACGTAAAGTGCGGTAGCTGTTCAAGCCTGTTGTCAGGATCTATGTAGAGGAGGTACACGGAAACCCACAATCGCTGTTACCTTGTGACTAGTGATGTGACAGCTACATGTGTGTATGTATCTTTATTTTGAACATTTTGACGCATTGTACATGGGTATGAACACGACTGTGGTCATACGTGAAGCCGTGAAGGCCCTTTGGCTTGTACCTGTGCGGCTTAAAGCACGACAGTGTCTTTATGCTATTGCTCCGCAAAGATTACACTGTTGTTTTCAATAGGTCGTCTAATCCAGAATGCTAGCACAGTAGCAAGTAAATTCGGAGATGCCAAACTCAACAAAGCCATCTTAGCTGCTGCGACCTGTTTCCTCGCATGACATCACGGAGCGTTTTCGACATGAGTTTAAACTAAGTACAGCTTCATTAGTTACCTCTGAATCACGTATATGGCGGACTAAATTAACTATTGCTCAGAAAGTCGTCAAGATTAGATGGTGATTTGAAACTGCGGTCATCGTAGGTTTAGAATTTATATTGTTCGACTTCTGCATCGAAATAGCAAACGGACATTGGCACTCATCATTTTGCAACAGATGACAACAATAATTGTATTTGACAGTGCAATAGAAAAATTTAAAACGTTATTCGTAAACCTTAATCATTTGTTATTTGAAAACGCCATCATCCGTCATTGAAAATTTGAACTATTACAGGTATGAAGATCGTCTTGCCATCTCTTTGCTACTTTGCTTAATGAACCAGTGGTTCGCGAGACTCCCGGTCTGTCGCCTCTTTCGCATTCGGCTCAGAGACGATCGATCCCTCTACGGTCACTGACGTTTTTCTCATGCCATTGAGAGTTTGCTGATTCCTGAAAATGTTGAGTGGCCTCACCCTTAATCTACATTGCGCTGCTTGTCGCCAGATCCTGACAACCAAACTATTTTGTGACTTATTTCAGATACTAGACTTTCAGTGGAGTGTGAAATGTTTTCCAGTAATGAACGGCGTGTGAATTTTCTTTGCAAACAGTGTACACATGATGTTTCTGATAACATCTACGAGGGGGGTTTGACGTTCCATCGTTGTCATGTTGTCTGGGCATTCAGTAGAACGGTATAGGTTGTCCTAGTTTTAGGCACAAGTTATGTACGTGGCACTTTATTGACCAAAGCCTAAGCGGATTGCCTTGCTGTAAATAAATCCATGCTTGATGCGGGTAGTGGTGTTTTTTTATTAACTGGCGTGGCTTTAGGGTTCGCAATATATCAGTGTGACAGTTGTGTGGAGAATATTATTGAACCAGGAGGAAAAACGCCTCTCGTTGCACACGTACGGCTACTCATTTGTTTCAACTGTTACGTTTCATGCCCATAGGTACACAGCAGGTACAAATGTTCTATGCTCGGAGACGTGGTAGAATAAAAATGCATTCTTCTGATCTCATTCTTCCGAGATAGCTCATAATTCCACCCACGGTTGGCAAATTTTGTTCTCATGCTCGGTACCTATTGAGTTTAAACGGCTTACTGTATTGCTTAGAGGCTTTTAGAATGCGCCCGCAGTTCCCAACAAAATTAGAAGACGACACGGTGTGTGCAATGTGTTTTCCAGTCAGACTAATACAGATTAACGTGAGGTTATAAACTGACTGGTTAACTAGGCACAGCCACTGGCACACCATGTCAAATCGGCTTGTGCTGTCGTCCATTCCGTGCTATGCTGTTGGTTCACTAGATGTGTGACCACATTTATGGTTATCCACCCTCGACTTTTCTGATTGGTGGAATCTCTTCGTTCCCCTATACAGTCTATCCTGCTTAGCTTTGGCTCACCTGACTTTCCACGGTCCTGACAGTCCTGAGAATCTGTGAATGCACTATGACGCCGAGACTGGTTGCACTGCGACTGCCTATCAAATTTGACACACTCTTGTCTGTTGTGTAATTGTTGATGGTCTTAGTTATGAAGACACCGGGTAATTACTTCGATTGCCCACTAAATTCTGCCCCATGTGCCAGAGAAGATGACTCACCGCGTGCAAAAATACCCCCTCGAAAGTCCTAAAGTAATTAGCTTGACGAAGTTCTTTGTTAATCATGGGCTGATGTCTATTGGTTATAACGTATTATCTGTAGAAAACTTCTACTAAGGAGACACTTTTTGGACACTGTTTCCTATTCTGCTTGCTGACCACGACAATTATGACGAGCAGCTCTATGGTGACATTCTTGTCTGTTGTGATCTCTCATTCCTTATTTTACTTGTACAGATGTACATCCGCGGACCAAGGTCCATCTGCCGTGTTACCACTTAATAGCATGTATCCGGCAGAACAACCGTACTTGAATTGTGTAAATATTCGATTCACTTCAAACCAGCGGGTGACCGACATCCACCAATACTACGAGCTGCATTCGACTCCACTTTACCAATTGTTGTAGGAAGGAGTATCTGCTTGTTGTGATGTCGTGTTGCATACTGTAGTTTGATAAGACTGACTGCAAAAGGGTTGTTTTACTCCATTGGCAACCAAACTCATCTCATCCATTTAGACGGTCGTCTTACCTTGGCATTTAGAACAACTGTGACACCCCTTTACTCGCAGCAAAGCGTGTCGAATCTTCAGTTCTATGCTCCGTTATCACTAAGCCTCATTCAATCCATTCCCACTTGACGACCTTAGCAGTTCATTCACTGCCAGATCTGTTTCAGCCGTAACATTACGGCGAATCGTACACGCCACTGTTCAAGGACGAACAGTCATCACATCTGATACCTAAAATAATCGAGCATCACCAGGCTAACTAAAAGTTTAATCGCCTCCCATTGGGACATTATAAGTTCGGACGTTTTGTCAAGTCACTACTGTACGGTTGAGTAGCGATACCTAATTGTGGTTGGCATCTGCAGTCGACCATATACCTTCCATTTTCAATGGGCAAAAATAGCTCAACCGAGGGAATTTCCATCAGTTAGTCAAACTCGATGAGAAGAGACAAGATTATTGCGTGATTTGTCATTTGTCGCCACTTGAGCTTCATGAAGACACTTGAATATACTTGATTAATCGGAACTGGAGTGTCAGTTGCTGCCATATATGTAGTGAACTTAAAAGACTCATAGGGCGTGAAGGTAAGGCATAGATGGGGGGACGGACCTGTGCTCAACAGGACAAATCTACATACATGTTCACAGCCAGAGTCCTATAACTTCTGATCGACTGCTGTTATGGAAGGAACCAATGGGTTGTGTGGGTGCCACAAAATTAAGCTAAAATAATTTAAACAAAATTTGACATACGTCGACAAATACATAACAATTTGGCTTTCACGAAAGACTCAATCGAATCTCTCGTTTATGATATTCTTCAAGTGAATGTGCCGCACAAAGGCCTCCTCATGTTTCAGTTGGTACGATATTCGAGAAACCGCAGTATATTTTCACAAATGAAACTATTCACAAGGTTTCTGAAAACTGTTCGGCAGCCCACGAGCGGTTCACTTTATCTTTTATACTGGTCCTTAACGAGTGAACAGTCCATAGCTTACCCCAGGTACTCAATAAAGATAGTCTGCAAACTTATGTGCAGTGTTCTGCCCGGACAAAGTGCTGCGATATCTAGAACATTCTTCTGGTCTAAACATGAGGCGACATTATAAACAAGAAATTCAGCTGATATTCTATTGAGTCTTCCGGTAAACCTAAATTAGTTTGTAAACGACTGCATTTCCCGAATTGTGTACAATTCGGGTTCAAGTAAAACAGGGTTGACAGAAACTTGGGACTAAATCTAACCGGTGGTGTGATGTTAAGAAGTCTACAGCAGTCTTATGAGTAGTGTTCCGTCAAGAAAAAGTCAGGCACTTGTTCCATGCTCATTCAGGCCTCCCATTTCTTAAGGCCTCACACTGTACATTCAATAGACTTTTCTCATGAACACAAAACACAGCCAACTGTATTTGTCGAAATCAGTACAATGTGGGTTCAAGTGGAACATAAGGTCCATGGGAACTAGAGGACTCCGCCTAACTGATGAGCGAAATCGGTCGTGGGCTGTCGAACAGTTTTCAGCAACCTTGTGAGTAGTTTTCTTTATGAAAAAATTCACATATTTGCATAAGTTATAGCAACACCAATGTCTCTATCGATATTTTCCTTTACTTCTTGACGGTTGGTCTAGTAAAGTGAAAAAAGAGTCCACGATGAAACAGACATTCAAGTATGATAAAGCCAGATTACTGGTGCGGATATGTATCAAATACAGATCTACAAACTCACTGCACTTTTCCAGCGATCTCTAAGAAAACCAAATGCCACTAGCCGTCGAGAAGCGCAACAACCCCGATTGTTATCAAAGTTGCACCTTCTGGAACTTGATTTATTTTGCACTTGTATGCGCATTAATATGATAATTAGCGAACCCTCCGAAACACAAAGTAGTACTTAGTCTGAATCGCCGCAACGCCCACAATATCCTCATCCCAGCAGCGTCCTCCTATCTGGATGGAATCACCAAGCTGCCATTATTGTTCCCAAGAGGTGTTCCGAATATTAAGTTAGAATTGTGGAGGGGTTGACTACCGCTTGTTCCACTTAACGAACCCTCCATTCTCTGTTAGAAAACTCTCCAATGCACTAAGTTGCGTAGGTACGAAATTTTTACTTTCCTGTTGTAGCATTTCACTATTTTTCCTTTATGCACAGCACTTCAGAAAAAGGCCAGTGAAATCAATCTTGAAGCGTCAGATATGTGGAGCTTCGGTGTGATTCTCTGGGAACTGGTCACTCGCATGGTTCCTTTCGGAGGGATGAATTCAATGGTTGTGGGAATGCAGGTAAGCAAATATAGTGTAATCCATCTTTGTTGTATCTCTTTATAGTGATAGCATGCACAGTTTTATTGGCGTACTATTTTTTGCTGGTGTGAAGCGCGCAGTGTTGTTACGGCTGCTCATTTGTTTTTACTTATCACCGCCCTTCCCTAGCTTAGGATCTTCATCATCGGGACAGTTATTTCACGCGAAGTTTTTTATTGAGTGCGGAAATATAAGACAACATGCTATGAGCGTTGCGAAATGCTGTCACGGCCAAAACACCCGTTATTCTCAATTGACGAAAATCACTGTTCTTAACGGTCGAGTAGCACTACCAAAAATAAATGAAAAAAGGAAGTTATTTCATGTCTCCGAGTATGGATCTGCCGTGGAGTTTCTCTCCAGGAGTGCCTCCTTTTCCTTGCACCCATTGCCTCTCAAAACAACACAGAACCACCTTGGTAACCTCACCCATTTAAAACTGGTGACATCTGATTCATCTGGATAAAACTTTCCCACACAACTGAATATGACTGTACTCGTTTGTTCTTTCAATTAATGTGATATGTAGCAGGTATATTTCCTCAAATCATGGAACCTTCTTCATCCTCATGCTCTATAAATGAAGACTAGCTTGATATACTTGTCCAACTCGGCCGACGGTCGCTTAACACTTGACTCGGCCGTTATCCGATTAGTTGGGACTCCCTGCGGTTTTCTTCCTCCTGATTCCACTCGGTCTTTTCAAGAGGTATCCTAAAAATTTATCAACTTTCGATCATCGATTCGATTGGTTTGGTTGCGATCTGTTTATTGCCTATTCACGACTCTTTGTACATCAATATTTTCTTCCGTACAAACTTCCACAGTGATAAACTGTGTCAATATCAAACAAACTCGAGTGAGCTATCGGTCGGCCAATCTCAAGAGCACTATCGCGCAGGTGACGGTCACTCATGTTCAACATCAGGGCAGAAAAGACCCTGAACCTTACTGTTCAAACCACATTCGTACAATTTGTGGGAACGTATTGCGTTCACAGTATCGCCTTGAAGCTAAGTTGATGGCTAAGTTGGTGACGCTAAGTTGATAGCACCGGATAAGAGATAAAACGTGGTCTGCATACCAAGGCAAGATTGGTCAGTAGCTCCATTTGTAATGACAGTAAACCCTAATATTAGAGACTCATGAGCAATTACCGAACTTTCCTTAACTGAAAATAAACGCAGTTAGCGGAGTTTTTTCGGCAGTCTCCCGGAGAAGTTAGTTTGCCCCACAAGTCTAAATGAACTGATGTCAAAGAATAAGTGCAACTGGTCCTGATTGTCCTTCGCAACAAGGCAAAAAATGTTTACTTTTCGGCAGGCTACTGTGGTCGCTCTGTTTTACTGAGAAACATAGCTATATCCGGCTGAGTAACGAACAGCCAAGTCGTCTTGGATACACTTGGGGGCCTCGAACGAAGCCCGGTGTCTGTTCTTCTTCACCTGTTTGATCGCCACCTTTTTCGGTTTTTAGGATGGTCGCTCACTTCTGTTCCTTTTTGGTGGACAATTCCTATTAGGAAAACACTACACCATAGCAACCTAGTTGTCCAGTAAGCTCATCAAGGTGTCATCTAGTTATGAGGATCTTTTAGCTATCCCAACATGCACTTCTCCTTTTCATCATCGGGATAGCGTGATCACTCCGGCCTTCTAAACAAACAGACCGTCCCATGGGTTTTACTCTCTAAAATCTTCGTTCAACTCGTTTTCATTGGCTAATGAAGCCAAAAATGTGAGCGATTCTTCTTTTCCGCTAGACCGCGCACAACCGAACGACCGGATATGAGGCCGGGTTGACCTCTCTAAGTTTACGCTAACGCGTGACTTTTCTATTACAAGTTCCCACTTGAGAACCTGAGGACTTTTATTTGCCCCCAATGATCGCTGATCGTGCGACAACGGATACAGTTGGTGATTAAAATAATTGTCAACTGCGATCGTTATTCTGAACCATTTTCGTCATAAGAACGCCTGGGCTCAAGTAGGACATAATGTTGACGGAAACCGGGGGACTGCACACAACTGATGAGCCCCAAGAAGCGCGAAACCAGTCGCGGGCTGTTGAAGAGTTTCCACCAACCTCATTAATGTGCGTTCCGTCTAGGTAAAAACTTTTAGTTTAGGGTTTACGACTTGCTTTCATGTCTTCGTCGACTGGCCTCATATACATGGCGTTTGAATACAACGTACATACGTACAATTCGCGGCTTATCATTTTGTTCCACTGTTCAAGCCGTGACTGATAGCCATCCCTGTGCTATATGCTATTTCATGCCTGCTTCCCTTTTGTTTTATGTTTCGTTTGTGTTTTGTTTGTCGGAGGTATTCCCCAAGAGCAAAGATTTCACACTGAACCTTGGTTACCTAGGAATTCTACCATAACCTGTCCATGAGGATGGCTTCTCCTTGTGGGGATTTTTTTAGTGGATGTTCATTTGGCCATAGCATGTTTATTTTCCTCGCCCTTGTCAACAGCTTCTTCTTCTTTCCCCACACTATCCTATGATTCCCAGTCCTTGGTTTTCTGTGTGGACCTGATGGCTGGGTATAGTGATTTTTATCTCATGGTTATGTAAAGTCTTGTTGACTACTTCTCGCTTCTTTCTTACTGTTCAATAACCTTTTCGTTCACGTTTTTCCCTGATAACTTCACTCACATCACTCATCCTACTTTCGATTGGCGCTCTTGTTCTATGCCACTGTTCGTCTTTGTATCGTATGGCGTTTCATCGAGTGTTTGTTCTACATGACAAGAGAGTCTGTCGTATCAATGTTATGCGTGAACAGGATTGTGACTAACGCGTCACAGCCTAAGTGCCTGAGTTTCGATATTCTTTTATACTTAGAATGGTCAACGCTTACTTTTTATGACGTCGTGATGTGTACCGTATACATGCGAACGGTCTGTCCTCATCCCAGCGTACAAAGACATTAACATGGACTTCTGCTCAAACGTTCGGAACAAAGAAGAATGTTCATTCTATAATGATTTTTCTGAAGAGAACGCACCACGATGCATCTCTTCTGTGGGGAACGCTGACGCTAAATCATGGCTGGTGTAATACACCAGTGTGGAATCTCCAGGGAGATGGCCTCCCTTCGGATGGATCGCTCTAGGGGGGTTACCGTGATGGGGTGCATCTGAGAGAACAGTTGTTGGAACGGTATAGAAAGAGAAACATCCGTCGCTCAAGAATTGATATTTCAGACTGAAAAATTCATTGCTCGCGATTGTTACAAACCTCGATGGGTTTTTATTTGTTCCATTCATTGCACGATACAAATTCTTCGGGGTCTTCCGTATGCTACACATATCCGTCAGCAAAGTTAGCAAGAAAGAATATAGTTCACGAATTTCGTGCAGCGTGGTTTTCTTCAGTGCCGGATCCAATTTCGTTAAGTTACTGTTGGGCCGTAACCAGAGTTCCCAAAAGTTTTACGTTTTATACTTCCTAAGTAACCACACATTGTTTTTTATGGACATAGATTGGTTGAATAGAATTGGTGAACCAATCGATAATTCGCTCAACTGCCGTTGTCCATTAGAGCTTCAAAAATATCACAAATGCATGATCCTGTCACCCAACGTGTATTGAATGACACTTTTGTGGCGTGACCCCACTTTGTATAGGTTGGTCCTATACACACTCCATACCGCCGCAAGCACATTCCTAAGAGTGGCAGTCACGGTAATAACATTCGTGTTCTGTTAGTAGTCTGAAGTAGCTGTTACAACAATGGACAGAACTCAAAATATGCTCGTTTTAACGGCAACTTCCTTAAGCTGGTTAGTTGACCGTCACTATCCCACTTAAAATACACAGTTGACATGCATTTTCAACTGGTAAGCTTAGTCCCAAGCGCAACTCCTTGTTTTTCAGCGAATCCTCGCTTTCCGTGTCGATAGTGTATCTATGCCTGTGGCTAAAGGTTGTAGCAGGAACCTCCGGCTGGTGGGAACTATTTGTCACGAGTAACGGTGCAACTGTGCGCACTGCTGACACAATCCGTGTTAGGATTGTACTACGGTGCTATACTGTCTACGTTATTTTCCGTTAGTGAACCGTTTTGGCGCATAGCTACCATGTAACCTGTTGGTATTATTGGTACTAACTGAAGCAACCAAATTTTATAATACGGGACTCGAATTACTGGTGTTCCCATCGGCAGTTCGTGCTTCTATCTCCCAGGTTAGAATTTCATTCTAAAGGGCGGATGCAATAGTGACGAACCTGATTTTGACTGTTTTGATCCGATTAATTTGAATATGCGATGTGAACAACATAGACCGAAATGGACTGTTTCGTACACTGCGCTATTCTGCATTAGAACGCGGTAACGATGTGTTCGCTGTAATAGCGAAAGTAATTTTGACCAGAGAACTACACAAAGTCTCATTTTTGAAGACCTAGTACGCAATTTTCATTTCTACTCACGAAATGGTGCAGCTGCTGGTTAGAAGTGCTTGGCCTATCTTTTGCCGAGAGAAACTTGCACTAGTTTTGATGATACACCCGTTCGGATGGAATGTGCTTATCCCGAAGTTACCGTCATCCGATCTCTTACTAACTAACTTGCCGCTTCTCCTTCATTTTGCTTCAGATCGCGACGGAAAACCTTCGTCTCCCAATCCCTCCTCAACTGGACGCACGTGTCGCGCGCCTAATAGAACTCTGTTTGAAAGACGATCCTGGCAAGCGACCCCGATTTGACAGCCAGTTAATTCAGCTTTTGGACAAAATGCGTGAGCGTGCCGGTCAGTAGGATTTTCACTCTTTTACACACAAACACAGGCGCTTCTTATCCTTTATTTTACTGCTCTAGCATGCTTTTTCTTATTCCCCGACACTTTCAACCGCTATTTGTGTTTTTCTCCTGATACCTGTCTTTCGCCACATTTGTCTGCAGTTTCCTTTTGTTTTCGCTTATTCTCATCCTGGCTGATAACAATTATACTTGTCAGTTTATACTTCAAACTGTGCGGGCTTCCTTTTTACTTCACATTGCTGTCAGCAATCTAGCTGTCTATAAAAATGTTTTTCTCATAATTGTCTGGATGTCTTCTAAACGCATGTCATAGAAGAGATATTTCACCTTACTCATCCAAATAAGCTGACAGTGCTGAGGCCGCTTCAGATTCAACGAAGATAAGATTAGAGTGAAAGTGAAATGTGCCCAGAAGATGTTCCCGTGTGCACACTGACGGGTTTACCGTGTAAACCGGAATTCACATGCCCCTTTCTGCGCCAGAACCAGTGGAGGGCTGTTCGAACGTGGATGATGTGAATTTAATCACAAATCCCTCAGTCACCTACAATTCATCGAGAATCCTCCAACGGGCTTTATCTGAATTGTAAGTCCTGACAGGCGGGTCAATCGCTCAGTGGGTTGTTCTAGACGCTGAGAAAAACTATTTAGATCGCTGAAGCGTGAATACTTTCTCCTGTTCAGTCGCCCCGAATGTGCGCTAGTGTAGTAGTGGTTACAGGCTCGTCCCTAGTCCAGTGCTTCTCCTTTTTGATGTGAGTCCACCGGAATAGTTGCTCCAGGAGAGAGGAAAATCGTACAATCGAGGGTGATGTGGATACGAATCCTTTGAAATATACCTCAAGGGACCAGTTAAATATATCTCCCTAGATGGGAACAATTGCACACGAAAAGAGAACCGACCTGAAACTTGTTAGGCAGATGCAGAGCATAGTTGAATTGCTCGCTTACGGTCCTATCAGTAGTGGCATTCCTGATGTCGACTGCGACCATCCTGAGCTAACTCGAGGCAGGTTTGTTCGGTGCGTAGCTCTAAATGATCACTAGAATATCGGGACAACATGCCTATTAAAAGCTTAATTTCTTCTCATATCTCAAAGTGCAGACTAACTCTGTTGCGGAGACCTGACAAAGTGCCTCTCCAAATCAGGCCCATGGTTTTGTCTGCATCCCAGAGGCAAGTTCGAGGACGTCAGTGACCAGCACTGAAGGCTCATTTTACGGCAAAGTGAAAACGTCATCGGTTGCTCGAGTTCTTGTCAATCCTATATTACTATCTTGCATTTTGAGGGGACAAAACGCATGCCACATCTTTCCTCCTCAATCGTAAAACCATCCAAGATAAGATGTGCTATCCGCAAAGTCCATATCAACTGTCTTTTTCCACTGGATATAGCAAGGGCGCTAGAAAGCCGATCGGAAATCCCGACTATTGAGGTTTAGTGCTAAAGTGCCTCCAGTATCCGCAGGCTTTAACAGGTAATTCCATAAAGTCATGTACCACGCAGGGTTAAAATTCTACTCTACTAATCAAGAGCGTAATAATGGTTGGCCTACAATGCGTGTGACGATGTTCTAGCGGCTGACAAAGTGTCAAGATTTGATGGATACGACTAAGACCCGTGCGAAAGCCGGCCCATTCTCCACTCCTCGTGTATCGGAAAACTTGCGGAAGAGAGTGGATGCAGACATTTTAGCCACGAATGGAAAAAACTTTGCCTCCAAATAGTTTCTACGAGCCTTAAGTGAAGCCTATGTAAAGCTGGAAATATGACCGATTTGGTCTATGCCTGGAGGAATTTTCCTTCGAACCGGATCTCAAAGATCCTGTCATATAGTGCTTCCACACTCGGATGATACCCATTCTTGAAAAGAGTCGGAGTTAAGTCATCGGGACCAGACGCTCTTTACGTTTTAGAGCATCCGGTTCGTTGACGATTTCCTGTAACGTGGGTCGATTCGAAGAGACAAAGTGCGAGCGGATATGTCCAGTGTTCTATGCTAATCGCCGGAAAAATGCACATAGACCGTTCATCATTGGTATATGAAGGAAAATGGCTTGGTCGTTCCTACATGAATTGGAACATGTCAGGCTGTTTAGTCGGGCAGTTCACTGGGAGCTTTGCGAGGTCTTCACGCCAGAAAACGTGTTTTTAGATTACGGGACTCTAGACAGGCCAAAGGATGTCGATCGTTTATTTTACTTGATCATTTCCTTCGTGGTCACACTGCAAATTCTCGTTGTGACTTCTGAAGTCTTCTCGTCCGCACACGCGTAACGCTGTGTAAACTATTGTGTTGCTGAACATGTAAACCAAATTCCTGAACCTCCTAACAATGCTGCTGACTTCGCCTAGATACCTCAATCTCTTGTTTAGTTCCACCGCCAACTAATGTCCACGGAGCTTAAGTCAGTTATCTCCATAGTTGCCTTTGGCATCTATTATTCTTTTGGTTTTCCCTCTCCGCAAGCTTGTTCGCAGAACTTTGCCGTCAACCTGTTATCTAGGACACAACTGGCGCGCTCAACCCCCATCGGTTCATTTCAACACACGACAACAACAGACGGGCAACTCGGCTTTCGCACTAGATCGTTTTTCAGCGTTCCAGTATGTCATCTAACTGAGGTGTGATCGCAGATGTAGAATTACAACTATGAACGGTAACCTGGGTTCGATCCGTCATAGCAC
This sequence comes from Opisthorchis felineus, assembly GCA_004794785.1. Lineage (NCBI taxonomy): Eukaryota > Metazoa > Platyhelminthes > Trematoda > Opisthorchiida > Opisthorchiidae > Opisthorchis > Opisthorchis felineus. The sequence goes on along the minus strand of SJOL01009247.1, from coordinate 557,713 downwards.
ATGGTTGGTGTACTCTGACATGCTCCGAAGCCGTAATATAAAATTACACGTTACGTAACAAGACAAATTTCCACAGTAATGTGGTGAAAAATATAGACAGCCTGATTCACGTTCAAGTCCTTTTGAGAGCGTGCATATGCATAACGGTGAAAGGCCTAGTTGTATTTTTTGGTGAATAGTGTGGGTAGTGTGGGGGATTATGAATTTCATTACTATCCCTCCCGAGAGTCGATTTAATGACACCAGTCGTTCTCTGCGAGTAGCGTGGGACAAAATCACTGAGTTGCGGTGGGTGCCTCAAAAGCACTTCTGGCCACTGTTTATCACGCTTAGTGTTATTCTGACGCTCCAAAGAGGCACACACTCTGTTGGTACTGGACAACATGTATCAGATGCTTGGAGAGAGAATGCGGAAACTGCGTGACGTTGGGTGAGGCCGCAGTTGTTTTGACTATCGCTGGGCTTAACATTCTCTATGTTCGTCTAAGATGATTCTGCTGGGCTGTCAGATCCTGTAAGTGAGCCGGTTTTGTCAACCCTTTCACTTCTATAGGTGATGACTCTCGTTTGGAGCCACCGAACTTCATTTTTGCCAAAATTTGCGTGATCAGAGTCCACTCAGGTAATCCGTCATTAGTGAGGATCTTGTGGCCCATCTTGTTAGCTGTAACTAACCGTAATGTGGTCCTTTTTGTCCACATTTGTATGGACGGAGGATGCCATTTTACAGAGCATTGACAATCATATCGATAGACTATGCTTCTGGGAGGCAGCTGGTGATCTGAACAGACTCAGGAGCTCCGGTCCGTGGTCCGAAATACGACATTCTAAACCAAATGGATCATTCCAGTGCACCACGTTGTTGTTAGTTGTTCCAGGCTTCGAATTCTGACTTCGTAATTTCTCTAGGTCGTTTAAGGGCTAGTAGGGGTCATATTTGATCACATCCGGACAATACAAACTTCAAGGTGAGACATCATGTATCCTTCCTCCTCCTGTCCACCCTTAATATTCCCTTAAGTTGAACTGCTCGCATTCGATTGCCTTCGGGGATCCAGTTTGACCTTGTGCTGGTCACTCAGAGCAATACACACGCCCACCTGATCGAACTTGAGGTCACCAAAGAGACGCAGTTGGAAATCCTACTGTTACTCAGACAGAACGGTATTGATATGAGTATCTTCAGCAGAGCTAACGTCTCTAGAGTCCATGCAAAGGCTGCTTTCCGACCAACAGGCATTAGGTTAAAGGTACCTTGCTCGAACGATTTGTGATGGAAAACATGAGACTGCATGAGACTATAGAATCAAAAATTGGGTGAGACTGTTCTTGGATAGTGTGGGGATCTTAGGCAGTATCTGAAATATGAATACGCATCCGGGGTAGAAAGCGAAAAAGTGGTAGTTAACAAACTGGATTGTGTTCGCAGCGAAGTGACACTTCAGCAGGAAGAACCAGAGCAATGAAGAAGCACAAATATTCTTTAGGCTTGTGATTTGAGGGTTGGGATACTACCCACTCATCTAGGCCTAAACAGAAGGCTTCTTTACGGGGGTAGCCGCAGTCACTGCTTCAAGAACCCGAACTGTGAAACAACCGGGTGAAGCACGAATGTCGTGATCCGCTGGAAGTCACGACCACATAGGTGGTTATTACACCAGTTGGCTTGGAAAAACGATCCAGGATGCCCGTTTGTGCCTGTGTTCTAAAACTACTCGATTCAGGTTGACGTCGAGTCGTAAGTAAAAATGGTTTACTCCAGAGTTACGTCCAGTCACCAAGTGGACGGGACGTCGTACATTGTTCCTGTCGTCTTCTGAGAATATGGCAGTGTTGTGACAGCTTTGTGAAATGCATTATCCCTTGAGTGACGGTGGCTAAACCTGCGAGAAGTCCAACAGGTGGCTGTTCCTACGCCTTTAAGTTTCGCCGGGACAGCGACTTTATTTGGTTGCCAGTCGTACAGACGTTTCCATGATATCATCATTAATTAATTTCGATCTTTTTGGAGACTTGCCTGACCATCTAAGTGGTACCACCGCTGCTCGTTCACAGCTACCTTGTTACCGCAAGTGGCTTGCTCTCAGTTAACCCCAAGATGGGACCATCCCCATCCATGGCCCGCTAAAATTTGAGTAACCCGGGTACCGGATAGCATACACAAATCCTTGCTTTCTGAAAAGTCAGTGAGGTGAGGACGGCTAACACCTGAATTGAAAGGGATAAAAGTATCCGAAATTAAAGAAAAAACATTGAATTTTGAGCTCATTTGTCAAATGCAATCGGTCATGGTTTGCTCAAAATGTGGGAACGAAGTCCTAGTGAGGCTAGTCTGCTGACCGTGATAACGACGATGCGGTAGTGAAAAACTTAGCTTGGCTTGGTCTACTTTCGCACACTATCCAAGGGTCGAACAGACCAGCATGTGGAAGTTTGTTAATGTGATCAATATTGAGTGCTGACACCAAGTAAATTCTGTGTTGTCACAATGGATAGAATGGAACTTGCAGACAATGGCTTGGCTTAACACCGTTTCATCTCCGTACCTGATATGTAGTGCATGAAGCCATGAAGTCATATCAAACAAGTGTGTCTTAGCCAACCACACTAGTTTGCATAACAATTTGGTTTTTGACGGTAGACTCACCTGTAACCCAGTTGACTCTCGTTTGTGATGTTCCTAAGTAACTCAATGTGCTGCACCAGACAGCCTCATGTTTTAATTGGCACAATAGTCCATACAGTGCATCGCGATATCTCGCCTATCGTACCAAATGAAACGTGAGGCAGCTTGCTGCAGCACATTCAATTACTTTAGAACATCATAAACGAGAGATTCAGCTAGACTCCCGTTAAAACCAAATTGATATGCAAATGGGTGTATTTCGCTCGTTTCGTGCAATTTGGGTTCAAGCAGAACATGAGGCTTACGGAAACTCGTGGAATGCACCTACCTGATGAGATCCACGTCTGGCGAAATTGGCCGTGGGGTGTCAAAGGGTTTTCAGCAACCTTATGAGTAGTGCATTATGTCTATACACGGTATTTGTCTTGTTCTTTTGTTCTGTAAGTGGGGTCAATCTATACAAAAATACAGTTGGTTTATCCTTATCAGCAGTGCGCAACTCACAAATCCCCAGTATAATTCGAACTCACAACCTCGAGGCTAGTAGATGGATACGTTCGGATACGGCCCACTAGTTGGCTGTTTTGCGTTCACGAAAAAAGTTTGTTGAATGTTCAGTCGGAGACCTTTAAGATAGCAGAGGCCTGAATGAGCATGGGACAAATGCCTGACTTTTTATTGACGGGACGCAACTCATAAGGTTGCTGAAGACTTTTTTAACAGCACACCACCAGTTAGATGTAGTTTCCGAGTCTCCACCAGCCTTGTTTTACTTGAACCCAAATTGTTCGCAATTCGCGAAATAGACTCGTTTGAGAACTAATTCGCTTTCAACGGAAGACTCAATAGAATCTCAGCACAATCTCTTGTTCTGATGTTCTTCGCACAAAGGTCGCTTCATGTTTCAATTAGAACGATATTCTAGATATCGCAGCGCTTTGTACGGGCAGAACGCTGCTCCTAAGTCTGCAGGCTATTTTTATTAAGTACCTGCGGTAGGTTATGAAGTAGTTGCCTGTTGAGTTCCAGTACAGAGGATAAGGTAAACAGAGTGATTCTGATGCGTTCTTTGAACATCAATCATTGTACAATGTTCCCAATTGCAAAAGAACACCGTAAACAAGAGATTCAGCTGAGATTCTGTTAAGGCTTCCCTTAGAACCAAATTAGTTTGTAAACTAGTGTATTTAGTGAATCGTGTACAGCTTGGGTTCAATTAGAACATAAGGTTGACGGAAACCCTGAAACTGCGCCTAAATGATGAGGCCAGAGCAGGGAAACCGGTCGTGGAGTTTTCAGCAATTTTGAAATTAGTGCTCTTTCAAATAAGTTATTATGGTGGTTTGAAAAAAACAGGCGGATGTTGTTAGACATCCTGGTTGATTCGTACGCAGTTGGTCTTGGTTAGCACGCAGCTAGTATAGATACCACCTGGTGCTACATCAGCGGTGGTCCCCGATGGCACTAGGTGTAACACGAAATGAGGTAAAGTGACGAACTTTGGTTGCTATGCTGTGTATCAAGCGTTAAATATCTGAGGAAGTGCTATCAATTCGTCAATTGCATAACAACATGCACGTGAGTCACGGATTTGACCAACAAACGCAAGCTCAAAAGTGTATTTCAGTGTTGCGCGACTGTACTTTCTTATAAAAAGAATCCCTCCCTGCTAACTACCGATTAAGTGCCACGAGCAAGGTTCGGAAAATATGCAAAATCCTTAAATATATATGCAGTCGCCTGGCCAAACAATTTTTCCCGTAAATGCTCACAATGACGTGCATAGATCTTTTTTTGGTGGGCAGTAAAAACTGTGACTTGGATCTAACCAAAGAAGGAAGCTCCATCAAATTAGTCACAGATATAGGGCCTGCTGAAATCACTAACTTTTATGCCTTCAAGCCTACAAAATCCATTTGTTTTCGGTCGTACGGTTTACCAAAGTTATGTCGGGCTGGACCACCACATGGTGCATATATGTTTTATATATATGCTATATATGAACAACAGGCAAAATCTGGTCAAATGGGGAGCGGAGACACTCGAGTCAGCTCGGCAACGGCTCTCCCGGTTTGCAGTCGCAGGCAATTTCCACTTTATGCGAGATATAACTGACAAATGAGACTGGTGAACACTCACTCATTTTTAACTTCCAGTCACTCCTGACATTTTTTCCTTCGAGAGAGACGCGTTACTTGATTTGCATTGATCCCAACTTCAACTGGCCTAACAAGATTTCGGCTGGAAGCTTACATAATAGCATGTTTAACAGTCAATCAACTAGGTGGACCTTCAATGGTCAGACCTCTTAGACTTATTTTTGTGGATTTTTTACATCAGGGAACAACGCATTGTGAGACAGGTCAGCCAAATTATCACATCCGTTACTTAAATAACAAACTTGCCATCTGCAAAGACTCCGAACATGCGAGAAGGATGCCCACCAGATCGACTACTCTATATCAATATATATATATATATAT
>SJOL01009247.1:466424-523991 GCA_004794785.1 Opisthorchis felineus | reverse complement strand
GGGGGGGGGTCGTTCTCTAGAACAAGCACGCCAACACAATTGGCACAGTCGCTCCTTGGTGGGTTCGTCGCAAAGCCTGAAAATGAATCTCTTCACGCAAAGTGGTTACGCGAAAAGGGAAGCAAGCCAACATTTTGGGCTTCTAGTCACCCTTTCCTCGCCAACTGCCGTACGGAGGATCTTGGCGCGGACTGTTAGCATTCAAAAGGCCTATCCAAAGATCAAGCGCATATTCGAGGGTCGCCCTCTAGGGGCGCGAAAACTGAGCCACAACAGTCCTAGGGGGGAAGCGCGTAACAAACTTCCGCTTGGCGTCAGTTCAACCGACTCCAAACTTATGGCAAACCCGATGATAGTTGCAGACTCTCAAAAGGACGCCGACGCAACCGGCCGCGTCTTCGGATCGCAGTTTCTACTTAACGGCCGGAGACCCCTCAATTATCAACGGGAGATGCTCGTGGGAATGCAAGCCCTGGGGGGGGGAAAAACTCGATTGACGGCTACTCTATTTTCCGAGCTGACTCGAAACGCGGGAGGGTTGGTGTTGTTGGTGGTGGTGGGGTTGTTTTATACTTACATGCGACCCCGCCCATTCCTCTCCGACAGCAGTCTTGCACCATTATGTGATGCAATCTGGATTCAAATCCTGCTGCGTGGGACCGATTCTCTTCTTCCCACCATGGTCCACCGTTGCCCCTCGAGTCCACCGGAAGATGACCAATTCCTCATACAAATCCTTGATCAACTCTCCTCCAGCTAACACTTCACACATCTCTTGCTGGTAGGTGACTTAAACGCTCCAAAGGCCTCCTGGATGGAACTAAAGCGCATCGGGTCTAGTGGACACATTGCAGCGGCGCTGACCAAAGTCGTTCAACAGAACGCTTGGACTCACCATGTCGTTGCACCCACCAGATACTGCGCAGGCCAAACTGCCATCCATGCTGGATTTGGTTATCACCAACGACAGACACTTCGTCGATCAAGTGTTTATTGAAGCTCCGCTGGGACATGGTGACCACTGTGTGCTGGCCTTTGATATCATCTGCTACTGGAACGGAAATCCCGAACCTCGAACGTGAATTTGAAACTTCTGCCGTGTAGACATCCCAGAAATGAGTAGCTTCTTTGAGCAATTAAAATTGAGACCAGTTTCAGTGGAAGTTATACAAAACCACTGTCCGGAAAGTTCACGAGGCTGACGCGATGTTCGTCCCAAAACAGCCAGCGCACAGCCAGATAGACAAAAAGCTTTCTAAGAGGATTCGGCGTCTTCTGGGAAAGACTTCCCAACTGTTTTTACAAAAGATCTCCTCAGGAGACAGGGAAGACCATCTGGCACTTCGTGAAATGCAGAACCGCTCCAAATCAGAAATCCACGAAAACAAGCCACGATAATGGACCTAGCATAGAAAAATAGAAATGTGCCAATAAAGTACATGAGACATCGCCGGAGAAAAAAGCCAACCGCCTCCTCTTTGAGGGGCATGAACGGGGAACCCACGAGTGATCCCTCTGAAGTCTACACAGAATACTATGCAGGCATATATTCAGCCCCAGCGTCCTCGTCACATACAAATTTGCCTAGGCATAATTACGAATGGCCTCTAACCGATTAAGCCTTAACGATGAAGGACATTCGACAACTCTTGCACAAGACAAACCCGTTCTGTGCGTTGCGACCAGACGAGGTCCATCCAAGAATCCTGAAGGAAACGTCGTACACACTGACAACTCATTTATACCTGGCGTTTCGTCAGTCGCTTGACGAAGGCAACCTTTCCTCTGCTTAGTAAGAAGCGATTGTCACGCCAATCTACAAAACTGATGACCGACTATTGCCTGGCAGCAACAGGCCAACTAGCCTCACTAGCGTGCCGCGCAAGGTGATGGAACGCATTCTGAAGCGGGCTATCCTAGACCACCTTATTACCAACAACTTGACATCCCCAGTTCAACACGGATTTCTCCCAAACCGCTCTTGCGTGACGAACATGCTCGTATTTATGGACAGCTTAACCCAAGCCAAGGACGAGGGACTCAAATCGGATGCCATATTTTTCGGATTCTCAAAAGCATCCGATCGAGTCCCACACGTCCCACTGCTCCACAAACTCGAGTCTTACGGGACTCAAAGAGATATTCTACACTGGATTAAGGCATTCCTATCAGACATAACATTCCGAATGAAAGTAGGCTCGACCTACTCTCCTCCAAAGCCGGTCTCCATTGCAGTTCACCAAGGCTGTTTTGGGACCACTTCTGTTTCTGGTCTCCGTAAATGGCCTTCCAGACGTCCTTTCAAGTCCATGTCTACTTTTCGCAGACGACTTGAAAGCCTGGAGATCAAACGCCAGTGCCCTCCAAATGGATATAGACGCTGGAAAGCAGTAGTCGTTGGACTGGCACGTTCCTCCGAATGACGAAAAGTGTGTCCATATGTCATTCGGACGGGACTCAGCGAACGCCTCTCGTGCATGATGAGGATGGGCAAGAAGATATCATGAGGAAGATGCCAAAAAGGATTTGGGTATCTGGCTCTCTTCAAACATGTCCTTCTCACTGCACCATGAGAAATCGGCTCAAAAGGCATTTACCGTTCTACGGTTGATTCGGCGCACCTACTCCCGTATCACTCACATGGACTTGCAAATACTATATGGGGCTTCAATCAGACCGCTTCCTGATACGTTAACCAAGTTGTCTACTCAGGACACAGAAAAGACGTGACTCTCGCTAAGCGTGCCCACAGAGCTATTACGAAAATGGTTGTTGGCCCCAAATCTGCTGATTATGAAACCTGCCTCCTGTTGCTTGACCTCTTTCCCCCGGAGTATCGCCGCCTCCGAGAAGACGCTATACTTACTTACACCCTGTTTGAACAAGGTTTGGCCAACAGGTCTTTCATCGTTGATCCAGCTAACACACGGCGGGGACATGGTAAGATTTTCAAGCTCAGAGCGCACACTTTTACTGGGCAAAATTTCTTTTCATTTCATGTAGTTGCTGCGTGGAATAACCTTCCTCTGACGGTTATCCACGCTACATCTTGTACCCAGTTCAAAGCACTATTAGACGCTTTTTTATGCGAATCCTCGCACTGGCATGCTTACTGTCCCGCGCTGAGAACTTACAGAGCAGTACTACACCCTTTTTCCGCTTGTGCCTTTCATGTGAACGGAAGCCGCTGAACGACAAGAACAAAACCGACCCGGGATACTTCAGCGAAAGCCTCGATCCTGTTTACCCATCCGTGAATGCGTGAAAAGGTCCCGAAATTGACAATCATGTTAATGAGGAATAAATAAAAGTAACCCTACGTAGTCTCGGTGTATCGGATCACCCCTGCAGGTCCTCTCTTAAATCAGCGCCTCAGGAAGCAGGATATGGAAAAAGGCCCACAGTGTAGTGTGCCTGTTGTGGAAGCACCGGGGAATAGTGATCCTCCGAAGATAGGGGTTAATAATTTCCGTGGATGGAGAACGGAAAGAACGATCATGGGCCGAAGCCCAATAAGGTTGTACATTACCATTAGTTACGTATAAATAAAGCAAAAAGCCGGCCGCGATACCCTACAGCAACGCTATCAACACGACCAGCGTGGCACTCTAAGTGGCGTGCTCTGATTGGATAGTGACGTGAACGGTTCCATTGTATTAGTGCAGTTAAATGTAACGTTCCAGTTCATCCGCCTTTCCCACTTTCGCCACTGCGTGTTTGCGCCAGTCGTCGCAAACGACTGCGGACACCGATGCAAGCTGCTTCCCCAGTGGAGAGCGTCATAGTCACGGTGAACTTTCCTCCCTTGTTTAGTGGCTTCATTCTTTGAAAGTACTCCAGGTTCGCATGGTCGGTGGAGCCGATGGAGTCCATTCAGCTCTATTCTACAAAAATGGAGTTATCGACCCAGCTCACTTGACCCGATAAACACTTGTGGCGTTCTGCTAATTATTTCAATCGATCCCCTCGCACCACAACGTATGTATGCTCGCATAGATAGGAAAACGCGAATCTTTGAGCACATGTACATCTTGTCAAAAACCCCTTCGGTCCAGCACCACATATGCTGAAGCTTCCTTTCCCATCAAAAGCATCAAGCGGGATTTGGTCAGACAGCAGGTGCGTTATCCAAACCCGCACACTCTGTTAGCTACGAGAACAGCACTATACCCGTAAACGGCCCACAAATTTAATATTCCGGGTTTTATAAACTGTGGTTAACACGTGATGCGCTACACATAATGTTGCTGAAGTTTCTTCGACAGCGCACGACCGGTTTCGCTCTTCCTGAGGCTCATCAGGTAGGCGCAGTCCCCGAGTTTCCGTCAAACTTATGTCCTACTTGAAACAAAATTGCAGGCAATTAGCGAAATACATTCATTTGCAAGCAAATTTGTTTTTGCGAGAGACTCACCTGGAACCCAGCTGAATCCCTCGTTTGTGATGCTTCCGGGCAACCGAATGTATCGCGATATCTCGAATATCGTAGCAACTGAAACATGAGGCGGCCTGGTGCATTCAGTTGCCTGGAAACACCACAAATGAGAGATTCAGCTGGACTCCAGGTGAGACTCACGCAAAACCAAAGTTGTTTGCAAATGAGTGTATATCGCTGTGTTTAACTCATTTGAATGCCCTGTTCTCATGAACAGAAAGGGAGGCACCGACTTCCGGACATGTGAGAGTATGTGAGGAGCTCCCCAAATACTTTCGTTCATAGTGTTGTCCTCCAGGGTTGACCGATCGATGGGGCAATTACACGAACACTAGAGTAGCCTTAAAACCTTTGTGACGAAAGCCTTGTCGATCTGGAATATGTAGACGCATCGTTCTCGATTTTGAAGCAGAGCAAAAGGTGCAACTCTATTTGAATGAACTGACTAAATTCAAACTGTTCTTTGACACGCACTTTGCACCCACAATATTTAGTGTCATGTTCCTGGACATGCAGTGACATATCATGCGATTTACAATCCAGGAGGATGCGCCCGAGGCTGTGCGGCATGGTACATGTCCTCGAGTTTTTATTAGTTTTGCCTATGGTGTGACGGCTGGGGTCAACCCATGAGACTCTGTAGCTGAGGTCACACTTGCCAACTGGATAAGCTTGTGACAGCAGAGCTACATACCACGAATCTAAAGGGACGTGTGCATCGCATTACAGTATGGACTGTGTTGTTGTACTGCTGTGAAACTTTGCCCGTTGGAACGGCGGAGCCGGGACGTCCTCAGCTGTTCCACAACCGCTGTCTAACAACGATAGCTCGTGCGGGTGGGGGTTCTGGTGAATCCGTAACGGAGCAGAATGAAAGTGATTGTTCGGTTGTGCGACGGAGAAATCAATCTAAGAGCGTGTCCAGTACCAGAAGCTGTGTTGGTAGGTCCATATGTTGTGCATAACGAATCATCGGTTGCTGAAAACGCTGCCGTTTTGAGTACCCAATCAAGAGCGGCGGAAACAGATCTGTGGTTAGCTTTTGACCAGACAGACTGGTGTGAATGTTTGTATGAAAAATTCAGGCACCGTCTGTGCAACTCGCCTTCCGGGATGATGGGTATAGGATCTCTACTGTGCCGTTTGAAACGCTGCAAAATACGACCGCATATCGATATCAGGGGGCATTTCAGTTTTCTGTTTCCATCCAGATTATTTGAAAGGGCATCCGGAGGCCTAGGCAACATGCGATGATTTTGTTTGGCCAGAATTCAGTCACATCCTCATCCGATTTTATTATCTTCTTCTTATTTGGGCCTTCAATTAAACTATGCTTGCAGGGCAAGGAGGCATTGATTTTCAACATTGAAGTTGTGCCATCGAATGTGATCCTAGACAGACAGGATTTCCTTCCGCGGGTGGTTGCCACACCGTTCATCTTTGTGCAGATCCTTAGAAGCACCCGACCTTTCGGAAAATTGCAGGGCGGGTGCGTTGCGTAGATTCTCGGATTCCCCAGTCGGAATCAATGTTAGATATTAGCCCTCATCAAAATCAGGTATGTGCCTCACGGTTAAATGTGACAACGCCTGGGGAGGAATAAAACTGCCTTCTGCTACATGCCTAATTTTGCTTATTCCTTCCATGACGAGGTCGTTATAGTGGGAGTTTTTATGGTGCACTGGACCATATTATATTCTTCTAATTGCTTTTCAATGAGCCCAACTTCCTCATCACGAAGAAAGTTTTAGCCCCATGTAGATGTGTACTACACAAATGTTGATGTTTGTAACCTCCGGTTTAACTCCATGATAACGAATATTGTTCACCCCAGAGCACTGAAAAGAACGCAGAACCAGCTGGCGAGCAACACTTTTAGACTGGTCACAACTACTCGACACCGTTTCCTTTCCACTTAACTGGAAGCAGGCTACTGTTGCACCAAAGTAGAGCTGCTAATCTTAGGAGCGCACACATGTGTCCAAGCTTTCCATTGCGAGCTTTATGCTTGCTGACAAGCCTTCCTCAAAATGATGTCGCCACTAATTAATGGCGCACTCAGGTTCTCCTTCAGTTAATTCAGGTTGATAATAACTTTGTTTGATGCCATAAAATCATATCTGCATTTCAGGTAAAGCGTGAAAAGGCTGACGACCGACAGTCACCGATCCCATCGTCCCGGGAAGTTTTGATAATCGTCTAGGAGACGTGTACAATTCGCCGGATCCCTGGGCCCAGACGCGATGCCCAACGCGATGCCCTTCGAGTACTACGAAAGATGACCAATTCCTCATACGAACCCTTGAGCAACTCTCCTCCAGGTACCACTTCACTCATCCCTTGCTGGTAGGTGACTTCGACGCTCTAGAGGCCTCCTGGATGGAACTCTAGCGCGCTGGATCAAGTGGGCCTTTTTCAGTGGCGCTGACCAAAGTCGTTCAACAGAGCGCTTGGGCTCAAAATGTCGTTGCACCCACCAGATACCGTGCAGGCCAACCACCATCCCTCCTAGATTTGGTCATCACCAACGAAAGACACTTCGTTGATCAGGTGACAATTAACGCTCCACTGGAACATTGTGACCACTGTGTGCTGACACTCGATATCATTTGCTATTGGGCCAGAAATCCCGAACCTCAAACGTGGATTCGAAACTTCTGCCGTGCAGACATTTCAGGAACGCGCATCTTTCTCGAGCACGGTAAAATGTGACCAACCTCAGTAGAAGACTTATACAGGACCATTTCCCAGAACGTTGATGAGGCTGACGCGTTATCCGTCCCAAGAAAACCAACACGCAGCCGGATGAGCCGCAAGCTGCCAAAAAGGATTCGGCGTCTTCTGGAAAAGAGGTCTCGACTATTTACCGGAAAGTTGACTACAGGGGGAACAGAAGACGAGCTGGCATTTCTTAAATTGAGGAACGGCTGTAAATCAGAAATCCGCCAATGGAACATACAAAAACAAGCTACTATTCCGGACCTCCCCCGGAAAAACAGAAATATGCTGTGTAAATGCATGAGACATCGCCGCAGAAACAAGCCATCCGCATTCTCCTAGAAGGACCCGAACGAGCAACCCACGAATGAACCAATTGTGGTATTTGAGGTTCAGAGGAAACAATGTGCAGGCATATATTCAGCCCCAGCGTCCCCGTCACATACAATCTTGCCTAGGCATAATTACGAATGGCCTCTAACCGATTAAGCCTTAACGATGAAGGACATTCGACAACTCTTGCACAAGACAAACCCGTTCTGTGCGTTGCGACCAGACGAGGTCCATCCAAGAATCCTGAAGGAAACGTCGTACACACTGACAACTCATTTATACCTGGCGTTTCGTCAGTCGCTTGACGAAGGCAACCTTTCCTCTGCTTAGTAGGAAGCGACTGTCACGCCAATCTACAAAACTGATGACCGACTATTGCCTGGCAGCAACAGGCCAACTAGCCTCACTAGCGTGCCGCGCAAGGTGATGGAACGCATTCTGAAGCGGGCTATCCTAGACCACCTTATTACCAACAACTTGACATCCCCAGTTCAACACGGATTTCTCCCAAACCGCTCTTGCGTGACGAACATGCTCGTATTTATGGACAGCTTAACCCAAGCCAAGGACGAGGGACTCAAATCGGATGCCATATTTTTCGGATTCTCAAAAGCATCCGATCGAGTCCCACACGTCCCACTGCTCCACAAACTCGAGTCTTACGGGACTCAAAGAGATATTCTACACTGGATTAAGGCATTCCTATCAGACATAACATTCCGAATGAAAGTAGGCTCGACCTACTCTCCTCCAAAGCCGGTCTCCATTGCAGTTCACCAAGGCTGTTTTGGGACCACTTCTGTTTCTGGTCTCCGTAAATGGCCTTCCAGACGTCCTTTCAAGTCCATGTCTACTTTTCGCAGACGACTTGAAAGCCTGGAGATCAAACGCCAGTGCCCTCCAAATGGATATAGACGCTGGAAAGCAGTAGTCGTTGGACTGGCACGTTCCTCCGAATGACGAAAAGTGTGTCCATATGTCATTCGGACGGGACTCAGCGAACGCCTCTCGTGCATGATGAGGATGGGCAAGAAGATATCATGAGGAAGATGCCAAAAAGGATTTGGGTATCTGGCTCTCTTCAAACATGTCCTTCTCACTGCACCATGAGAAATCGGCTCAAAAGGCATTTACCGTTCTACGGTTGATTCGGCGCACCTACTCCCGTATCACTCACATGGACTTGCAAATACTATATGGGGCTTCAATCAGACCGCTTCCTGATACGTTAACCAAGTTGTCTACTCAGGACACAGAAAAGACGTGACTCTCGCTAAGCGTGCCCACAGAGCTATTACGAAAATGGTTGTTGGCCCCAAATCTGCTGATTATGAAACCTGCCTCCTGTTGCTTGACCTCTTTCCCCCGGAGTATCGCCGCCTCCGAGAAGACGCTATACTTACTTACACCCTGTTTGAACAAGGTTTGGCCAACAGGTCTTTCATCGTTGATCCAGCTAACACACGGCGGGGACATGGTAAGATTTTCAAGCTCAGAGCGCACACTTTTACTGGGCAAAATTTCTTTTCATTTCATGTAGTTGCTGCGTGGAATAACCTTCCTCTGACGGTTATCCACGCTACATCTTGTACCCAGTTCAAAGCACTATTAGACGCTTTTTTATGCGAATCCTCGCACTGGCATGCTTACTGTCCCGCGCTGAGAACTTAAAGAGCAGTACTACACCCTTTTTCCGCTTGTGCCTTTCATGTGAACGGAAGCCGCTGACCGAGAAGAACAAAAGCGTACCGGCAAACTTCGGCAAAATCCATGATCCTATCTATCAATCCGTGGAAAATCCCACCGACTCTTATGGTGATAATGGTTCGAAATATGTTGGAGCTCTTAGAGAATTTCGGGAGGATAGGAATCGGTGGATCAGCGCAAAGTATGGGAACGTCTTTTAGCTATAGATATAGAGTGGCACTTCAATCAACCAGCAGTTAGCCCCCGAGGTTTTGTGTGCGAGCGTATAGTCAGGTCGGTGCGACCTCTCTTTTTATTTCTGTGTGAGTAGCAGTGTTTGCCCGATGAAAAACTGAACAAGTTCCTTATACAGACGGAGCAGATTCCAAAAACCTTTGTAGTCCCTCTATCATCAGACAGTAACGATTTGTGGCCGCTTACTCTAAACGGTTTGTTGGTCATGCGATGTTGTCCTGCAATACTCGGTCGCAACGTTTTGGCTTTGCGATACCATGCCGGTTGGAAATTTGTCAGTTATCTTGATGGCGTATTCTGGAGTCGTTGGACAGGGGAACATCTGCTGACATTGCAGGTGTGTACCAAGTGGCCCAGAGCATCTGAAGAACTGAAACGAGGAGATTTGGTTCTGGTGTCTAGTGGAGATGTGCCTCGTGAAAAATGGCCCCTAGGGGTAGTTGATAGCTGTGAGGCGAGCCCAGATGGCTTGATGAGAGCCTGCATGTTAGAACGGCGGGCGGCGTTTTTAAACGATATATTAAAAAGTTACGTTTACTGGAGGGACGTTACTAGGCCTGTACTCCATTGAAGTCGGCACTTGTGGTAGGAGTGGACTCGGACCATTTGTGTCGGTGACTGATGGGATACCTTAGAATGGTACTGAGCATGGGTAGAGTGCAAAAACCGCTCAGCCACCGTGGGGAATTTTGCGGGCGGTGTATCGTCCATCACTTTGAAATTTGAAATTCGCCACGTTTCTTCTGTCCCTATTTGTAACCCCGCTCTACTTTTGTGTTTAGTGCGTGTGTATTAACTGGCGTTGGTTTGCCCCTACCATTTCGCTCATTTTACCTTGAGGTCATCCAGCCATTTTGTAGCCGACTTTATGCACGCGTGACTGTCTCACGTGGGGGCCTGTTTGCTCATTCGGTTCGTACTTTTGTAGCCCAAGCGGACCATTTTTTGTGGACGAGTATCTACTGTCGAGGTTTGTATAGTTTGCGAGTTTATGTCTTACGTTAACAGTACCGTATAGAAACCCAGCTTCAACTTTATTTTGCCTTCCCGGAGGTTCTGGTATTAGGCGTCTCTCAAAAATATCGTTTTCCCGTTATAAACTGACGCATACCCTGTGTGACATCCTCCGGAGATAAATTATCCATTTCATTCCCATAAACATCTTGCCTCTTGTCGGCAAGCGAATGGTCAAAGAAGTCCGCAGGAACGACATAGATGTTGTCTTTGTTGGATTTAAAAGAAATTTAATAAATCTTAATATAGATGGTTTTTATGGAGGTTGTGTTTACACGGGCCTCGAACCGATATCGTACGTCACACCTCTTATGTGAAAGTTTTCTGTCGCGGTTATAGAGGCATATCCACCAAACAGATATTTCGCGGCGTCCTTAGGCAAGTTTTCGACGCCCGGCCTACACAGTTCATAACTTGAATTATCCATCAACGAAAATATCAAGTCCTACACTCATCAAACATAGAATTCTTCAAGACTTTGAGGGTGATTTGCAGTGACGAGAGTCATGGCCTACTTCAGGAAGAGCTGTGACATCTGGTGAGATATTTTAAAAGTTGGGACTTCCTCTATGCGTGCATCTGCATATCATAAGCGGGGTAGATATCAGGGTGCTCTATCTCGGTTGGGAGCCGATAACTTTACTGCAGTGTGAGAGACCATAGAGTTATGGTGCTCGGTGTCCTCAAGATAGCGACTCGCTTGGTTTAGTGAATAGACTAGGGCTATGAATGTCTGCATACCTAGGCCTTTCGGCAAACATGACCTGGCGCCTTTCGAGCGCCCACATTACGCACACGTGCACCTAAGCTTAGGTGCGGCGTATGTACAGTATACCATTGTATCTCAGGAGCATTACAATAAATAGACAGTCTGAAGACCTGCAACGCCTCTGGTTGCTGAGCTAAAGGATATACAGCATGATGGAAGAGTCGTGTGCTGGGAAAGTCAGTAGCATCCGTCTCAGCTCACAAAATCGCTGCCACATGGTTATGCGGATGTAGGTTCAAACGGATTTTTCGATGGCCTACAGGAAATTACAGGCTAGTTAGTTTAAAGCATCAGCTTAGACGGGCGCTTGAACGTATAGAAGTGGCCAGCTGACCACATACCTCGATAAACTTGGGTTAACCTCGGCTGGCTGCACTAGTTTCGTCAAGGCAAAGCTGGCCTAAGCAATAATTTGTTCTTCTTGGTCGAAGGTACTGCCAAGCGCAAGTAGGTCAGAGAATGGTGTGCTATTGCCTAGAGTTCCGGAAAATCCACGAGTCCATAGAATAACACCTGTTTCCTCAAGGGCTACAAGAATTTCGAATTATTAAGTCTTTATTGAGCAGCAAGACTTTTCCGCGGTGGAATATTCCGAGTGCTTATGGACAAATAAGGCCCAAAAACATTAGAAGCCACGTTTGACGGCGGCAATTCCGCGCTTTCTCGTACGTACATGAATTTGGTCGAGATCTGATAAATTATCATAGCGCTTTTGCGGGCCACTGCAGGGTGAAGGGGCTGAATACGATACAATTTATAAACGACCCTAAACGTTAAGTATGCAGTCAAAAATACCGGGATGCTACAGCATGAAGCAGTACGTACACACACTGTGATTGGTGAATGGGAGCGGAAAACCGAAATGAAGTCGTAATGACCGAGAAACAGAATAGTTTCGCACTACAAACTTTCCTCTCTGACCCGATCTACACTTTCGGCTACTTGTTTATATGCGTCAACGTTATATACAATCGCTTAAGATATCCGATTTCACTTCCGAACTTGCAGCCTAGCTGCACCGAACCTTAGCCACACATGCAGTGCTTTGCCGAAACAACAGGATGATCCAAGGAAACTTTTACACAGTTTTAGCACTTGACGGTATTTGTTCGAAACATTAAAATCTCCCCATACAGTCGCAGTTCGGCAAAAATTTAGGTGAGCATACCCAAAGTCTTTGGGCGCAGAATCCATAGTTCAATGACCGCCATGGCTAAGTATGATCGCCGTGTGAATATTGCGGAAGAGTATGTGGAAAATTTGGTCTCGCTGAGTGGTTCCCCGTTTTGTGTACTTGCAAATGTATTAAACGAGTACCTATACGGCTATCTGCCGTGTGAATTATTGCGCGTTTCGATCTTTGTGGCAGCTTCGCTGAACTCCCTCCATAGTTTTTATGCGCTCCGCTTACTCTTTGTTTTACATCTACATGGGTCGACAAATGAAGCAAAATTACCTGTGATCCTACATCGGCTTTCTTTTACTCATGTGGATCCCCTTGGCGACCTCAAAATCCTGCCGCCCAGAGAATCGCACATACCTTATTCGATTACCTTGCCCATGACCTCCGTTATGGGGCTGTGTAAAAACGGAAGTACGCATGTGCGACAATGGCATGTCACCACTATGTCCAGCCTGATGGCACGTCCGCATCTGCCCCTTTCATACTCTCTTCTCGCCGTCTCGGAACCCCAGCTGCCGATAGGAACAAACCGCTTACCAAACGCCTATGGGGACGACTCCTTTATAATCCACTCAACCCTTCCCTCGCATTTAACTATATCGGTGCACTTTCAGTTTGTCTCCCCCACAAATTCAGTGATTTTCTCATGGGTCCACATCCCATCCCATGCCTTAGCTTCATCTCACTCTCCCGAAGAACTTTCACTTCAACAGCAACATCAGTGGGTCCATTCAATTCGACTGTACACCGTGATTCTGAGATTTAAGCTGCCCTTTATCCTTGTTATGAACTGCTCCAATTCATCGCTCCGGTTTATGCGTTTCCTAACACTGACCATAAACACAACTGCCCAGGAACACCTAGCCTTAGCAAAGGTTTTCAGTTTTAGTTCAAATTAATCGGCTAGTTTAATGTAACGCTGCTACTTTACCAGATCCGTTGTTCTAGTTCGCAGGTTTTCTTCACTTGCCAGGCAGGGTGTCTTAGTTTCGCCTTCCCCCTGTTTTCTTGTTGCCCGCAATGTTCGAGTTATAACAGCTGTATCTTGCTTCATGTTGGCATGTTTCTTACAATCTGTGCAAGTTCTATTAGCTGTGTTTTTCTGCCCTTTATGTCTAGTGCACTTGGATCATTCGTTTTTGGGCATGACCTCATCTGTATCAAATAATGCCCAATTTTGTGTGACCGTCTCGCTTTCGCGCATTGTTGGGCACCCAGAACTGACGTCAGCTTTGCGCTTAACTCAACCGTACCACTTATGTAATACCTAGTGTTATTCCACTCACCAGTTAGGAATAAACATTATTATTATCAATATTATGATGGACAATAATTACGTCGGTTTTTTCTGCGCGAACCCAAAATTGGGCAGCCATGAGCAACATATGTATGAAGAAGCTTCCTGTAATCGCAGCAGGCTCACCGCCATACAAAGCCAGGGAATTCTCGCAGCCACCAAGTTTGGTGGGCTTTTTAAGACAGCACACGCTGTACCGGGTACCCGGCGAGGTTCTACTTTCTCCAGGATAATGACTGCTTGATAGTTACAGGGAGGTAATCGGTGGGTTTATGGGCAGAACGATGTGAGAACAAGATAGGGCGGCCAGACTTTTGGAGCTATTACACGAATTCAGCCTACCGAAACGGTGTTTTGGGCTCATTTATTCAACCAGGCCGAAAATAGTAGAGATATGGTGAACTAGCACCAAGCCGTCAGACTGGGTATGGCAGTCAGGGTACCCACATCTCAACGTTGTACTAGAATTTGTGAGTAGCCCCGGAAATAAGATTCTTGAATAAATCACTTTGGGCTGTTTGGCTATTTAGGGTTAGCCAAGAAGATGTGGCAAAGCATGACCAGTTTGGAGGGCTGAATTTTGAGGGAAGGATCTGGACCCACGGCAAAATGTGGAGTATGGGGCTTAGCATGGGATACGGAAGCTCTTAGGGTCAAGGACGTGCAGTTGAATGAGGGGTTCTTAACCATACCGTCTTTCACATCGTCAAAGCCAGGGGGTTTGGAAGGAGAGGACATGGTACAGAAAGAGTTTATGAATTTTTAGGGATGGAACAAGTATGGATTAGAAGGCAAGGCGCATTGAGGGGATAGATGATGGGGAGTCACGGTACATTGGCCACTTGAAGGACAAAGACAATCTTATTTATAAGGCATCACACGCCCCATAGTAGCCTGAAATGGCAAGCGAATTTAAACAAGCTAGGTCTGCCTGAGAAGTGAAAGTCTTTTCAGCTATGACTGGACAATGAAACGCACGGAAGAGTCGGTTTACAAGCGCAAGTCCGAAGGCTGATGATCGACGTCAAAGAAGGGAGCCCCTGTTTGGTGAGAGTGCTACTGTGGCTGGGTATGAGACTGTTTCAAAGTATAGTAAGGATTGCGGGCTGTTGCTTGCATTAAGCTACAAGGTACAAGTATCCGGCAGTATAAGTTTAGGGAAGTAAGGATTCGGTGCTCTAAACGACCAGACTTGTTACCAAATGCACGCCACTCAACAGATCGTCCCCAGTGCTACTTCCGCGAGATACATTTGAAGACGCATGGGGTTCTTGAGTCCTAGGGATCAAGTCTGTACAGCTTGGTTTTTCGAATGTCTTGCAAACACCCCTGTTAAGCTTCAACCGCACTGCGTCCGATAATGCGTGTGACCACTGACTCTAGATATCGCACCAGGGCGCGCACAGCTCCTTCAATATCGACGATATGACTAATTGAGCAAGTGTTAGGTATCGCTTTCTACCAGCAAGATGTTCCGTTAATTTTACCGAAGCTTCAAAAGAGGTTAAGCCGGTTATACACTCTCAGTTAAGATTCACCACTGACTGGGTGTCTAGCGGAACTAGAAACGGAATGACAACCAAATACGGTTGTACCGGTGCGTCAAATAAGTACAAACATACTTGGCCAATAAAAACTTCATAATTTTCAAGAGCGGAGCGACAACGCATACGGCTGTAATGGTGATGAACGGTATATTACGCCACTGTGTATTGTGCGCTGTTGAGACCGCACAATCAGCGGCACGCATAGGCACTGGCCTAGCAGTCACGATAAGCAGCCAGGGTAAGGCTCAGCGCATACGGTTATGATGGCGAAATGCCTCCGTTGGCCTTTAGATTAGGTTATGCGTTCTACTAGAGGAAGTCCTTCAGCAGATCGGTTGCAGCTTGCATTTAAACAAATGAAGAACGTCGAATCATCCACCGAATTTCTGCGCATTCCTGCAAGTGGAAACCATCCACAGTAGTGATGTGCTTTTCGCACATTGTATCAAGCTTTCCTGAAATGTGCTGGAAGCAAGTCAAGCTACACGAACAACATTGTTGCGCCGAACTTTGGACCAATTCTCCTATTTTGTTGCATCGGATGAGCAGAACAAAGAGGAGGGTTTTTCCGGTATCCACCCTCGTGAAACTTGCATCAGAAATTATGTGAGATATTTGCAATCTCATGAACACCATGAACCGTTAAGTTCTGCGATTTATTGGAAAAGTGGTAGTTACATACGAGTAGGCGGTTTCTGGTGACCTTGAAGTTTGGCTCACGCGAACAAAGAGCAATAAGTGGTTTATTTTGAATTTTGTGAGGACCATACCAGTAGAAAATTACAGTCGTATTAGGCCAAATTCCTGTAAAAGTCTTAATCTCGGATACCCAAAAGTGTCGGCAAAATTAATTCCGGTTTGTTTCAGGTTATCGGCTCTGACTGTTGCCTCAATGATCCTCTCTCTCTCTTTCGGTGATCTTGTCACACAGAACGACGCTGCCCTCAAAACGACCTCTTTCTTGATGGCGCCTTCGGGTTCTTCTCTTTAGGAGTTGCGATCTACGAACCTTCAGTTTCCGAGGGCCACGTTAATTACCCGAGGTTTAGATACAAGAGCATAATATGCAGTGCGTAGGGATATCAGAGAAATAAGCTAGGACCGTCATGGACCTAGGAGGATGATTATGTCCAATGTCCTCAAGGTGAATTTGTCACCTCACATTCTTCGGCGGACAACTTCTGAAGAAGTGTGGGTGTGCAAGACGATCTTATCTTATGAAAGATATAGATCTCTAAAAATGCGGTATCATTTGTCCAGCTAGTTTGGGAAAGCCAAAGTTTTCTGCCTGTCAAGGCCTCCCGGGGTCTGTCAGTCCTCACTTCCCGAAAAATGCAGGATGCACAGGACCCTCAAGCGATCTCCCATTGTGTCAAACGACACCCTAAATTGCTTAGCTGAGATATGCACACGGGGAAGAAGTTACAAGATGACTATTGAGAAAAGAGGAGCAAAATTCTGCGTGCGGTAGTGGTTCGTCTACACGAGTGGCCCAAAACATTGGAAAATTTGCCAACTTCATTGAAGATTGCTGTATCCAGTACCAACTCCTAAATGCGACTCGGTTTGAAGCCGGTCAACTTGCTCAATTCTACGGCCGATCGACCCTGCAGGGAGTGAACAACAGTGTCTTTCGACCACGGAGTCCTACAATGAATTGCCGCGGAATGCACCCGCTCAGGATCCCCAGCCAATGATAAACCAGACGGAGCAGGATACCCCTTTACGCCATATCATGTAAGAACTTGGGCGCATCGTTTCGTTCAGCCACCAGTCCTACGAAGCCACCTTGCCCTATTGTCCACCATCTGAATCATGTAAACTCGTCGACAAGTTTTGTTTACCGTTAACCCTGCTAATACACTGCGCACACCCGGTAAGTAGCTTTCCAAAATTGGTGCGTGCACCATTATTAGGCAACATTTTTTCCCAGTTCGGCGGCGGCGTGTGGAATAACCTTCCGCAGGCGACTGTCCACACCAAATTTTGGGCTCAGTCGAAGTATAGATGCTGTTTTCTCCTCGCGCTGGTGAGCTTAGTTCACAAAGCTGAGAACTTAAAGAGTTGTTCCACACCATGTTTTCGCTTTGTCATTTGGGTGCACTGAATTTGCCGACAGACAATCACAAACCGGACCCGAGGAGGTTGGGCAAAGGCCTCAGTCTTGCGCATCAACCTGTAATCCGTGTAACGATGGACGGCTTAGCCCAAGCCAAGGACGAGGGACTTATATCAGATGCCATATTTTTCGACTTCTCCAAAGCATTCGATCAAGTCACACACGTCCCACTGCTCCACAAACTCGAGTCTTACGGGGTTCAAGGGAAAATCTTACTCTGGATCAAGGCGTTCTTATCAGACAGAACGTTCCGAATGAAAGTAGGCTCGACCTACTCTTCTCCAAAGCCGGTCTCCATTGCAGTTTACCAAGGCTCCGTTCTGGGACCACTGCTGTTTCTGATATACGTCAACGACCTTCCAGACGTTCTTTCAAGTCCATGTCCACTTTTTGCGGACGACTTGAAATCCTGGAGTACCAATGCCAGTGCCCTTCAAATGGATGTGGACGCTGCAAAACAGTGGTCGTTGGACTGGCACCTTCCTCTGAATGACGAGAAGTGCGTCCATACGTCATTTGGAGGAGACTCAGCGAACGCCTATGTCGTGCATGGTGAGAATGGACCAGAAGACATCACGAAGATAGATACCAAAAAGGATTTGGGTATCTGGCTCTCTTCAAACTTGTCCTTCTCAATGCAGCATGAGAAATCGGCCCAAAAGGCATTCGCCGTTCTACAAATGATTAGGCGCACCTTCCCCCGTATTACTCTCATGGACTTCCAAATACTCTATGGGGCCTGCGTCAGACCGCTTCTTGAATACGCCAAAGAAGTTGTCTACTCAGGGCGCACGAAGGACGTAACCCTCACCGAGCGTGTCCAGCAAGCTTCTACGAAGATGGTTGCCGGCCTTAAATCCGTGGGCTACGAAGTGAGTCTCACGGCGCTTGACCTCTTCCCCCTCGGGTATCGCCGCCTCCGAGGGGACCTAATTCTTACTTATGCCCTGTTTGAACAAGGTTTGGCCAACAGGTTTTTCACCGTTGACCCAGGAAACACAGGGCGGGTATACGGTAAGAAGATTTTCAAGCTCAGAGCGAACACTTTTATAAGGCAAATTTTTTTCTCATTTCGTGTAGTAGCTGCGTGGAATAACCTTCCTCCGACAGTTGTCCACGCTCCTTCTAGAACCCAGTTGAAAGCACTACTAGACACTTCCCTATGCGAGTCCTCGTGCTGGCAAAATTACTGCCCCGCGCTGAGAACTTAAGGAGCAGTGCTACACCCTTTTTTCGCTTGTGCCTTTCAGGTGAACGACAACCGCAGAACGGCAAGAACACAACCAACACGGGAAACTTGGGCAAAAGCCTCGATCCTGTGTATCGATCCGTGAATCTGTGAATCCGTGAACGATGAACTCGGTTCGCAGCGCGTTTTTTAACTGATGCGCTCCCACAGATAATGTGCGATGGAATTGGAAAATATCGTGGCCAATACGGTATATATTAAGGCAAAAAAGAGTAATATCTTTATATTTCAATTGAGACCATCAACTTTCTAGGTGGCTTGGATAAGGACAAAGGTAGGAGCAAGAAATGGAGGACGCTCCTAGGGTTTCAGCACATTGTTTCCTGCGAATACTTGCGGAATGACCTAGGTAAATCAATAGATTTTAAGGCAGTTACCAAAGACTTGACGTATGGTTATATTGTCGTTCAGCAACCTATCGGGAAACGACTTTTCTGGATGTTCTGCAAAAATAATGCTCAATTCAGTCCCGTTCTGCGATTATTTGAACTCATCGTAACCCAGTTTCGTTATATCCAGCCAAATGTTTAGAGTGAATACCAGGTTTGCCACGATACAGAGAGATCTGGCGTTGCGTCAGAGCTGTTGAAGCAACTGTCCGTCCCAGAGGTATTTTTGTTGCACAATTTCAAATTTCCAGAACGAATCCCAATGGCTCGATATAATTGGACCTGATAACGTCAGTGAATTCATACGGCTTTTATCAGATGCTATGGATAATGGAGACATGCCGGAGGGGTTCCTGAAGCTAGTGGCAAGGTAAACAGTTCACTATTCTATGACCCATTTTGCTAGGGAGTTGGAGGACTATTTGGAGGGTGAGCCGTTCAGTTGCTTTTTGAATTCACTTTACTTCGATCGCTACCTACAATGGAAGGCATTGGAGAAGTGAGTCCAGTTTATCAGGTCTCCGGTCTACTCACGGACTCTTCGATTACCACGTTCCCTATTAGTGTAGCTGGTAACCAGGCTTTCCTTTCGACATTTGTGCGACTGGTTCTCGTAAAAGAATAATGGGCTTGATTAGATCTGGCACGGATAGCGTGCTTCCAATTTCCTCTCCTCCGGGTTACCTTTCTATCGATTTGGGTTACTTTTGCACCCAGTACAGTGTCATTTTCTCTATCAGCATTCATTGGATAATCACCACAGACTAGGGTAACTCAGACATTGCGTTCCTTTCCTTTAGGTATGTTGTTAAGTTTATCCCTTGCCAATCAGTGAGAAGTAGGAAAGAAATCGGAACTCCTCCGTCAACGTCACCCATTTCAATCCTGGAATAGTACGAGGCGGCGCAGGACGATCCAAGAAGTTCGGCTCTGCGGAGTCTTTGCAAGACACCTCCAAACATCCCAGAAAATGGATGTCAATGCTGCTCCTGAAAATCTCATAGGGAGTTTCGATTGTGTCTTTCAGGAGTTGGTTCCGATCGTTTACTCTGGGTGGATAATGAAACAAAGGCGCATCTCGTTGGCGTGAACGGCTTCGAGCTGTGTCCCCGGGTTACCGATTCATTATTTAGCCGGAAGAAGCCCCGCAGTTCTTCATATTTCTTGTGAGTGTTATGAGTGTAGATCAGATCCATCGGCTTCCTCTTAACTCCAGGCTTAACATAATGAGGCGTTTCAGAGAGCCTGTGTGGGCTAAACTTCGGGGAGGAAGTTCAACCTTGAAAGTTCTGCGTTTCTCTTAGTTTGTCCTCGAGCTTGACTAACGGGTAAGAGTCAGGCAAGCCGCACTTAAGAATTGGTCGGCCATTAACAGAAAATAGTCGCGAGAACGAATGAGTCAATCTAGGGAAGGATCTTATCGCCCACATTATCCTCGACGCCGCGAACACACTTCTCGTCGTTCGTTCAACTGTAGCACCCTTTCGGTGCCTAACTGCCGT
The DNA here is from genome assembly GCA_004794785.1 of Opisthorchis felineus. Lineage (NCBI taxonomy): Eukaryota > Metazoa > Platyhelminthes > Trematoda > Opisthorchiida > Opisthorchiidae > Opisthorchis > Opisthorchis felineus. The sequence goes on along the minus strand of SJOL01009247.1, from coordinate 503,495 downwards.
GCCACCCGAAGGAAGCACGAGGGCTGGGATACTGCCAGGTTGCCCAAGCCTAGACAGGGGAAGTCTAGAGGCAGAGGTCGGGTTCGAACCACGGACCTTCCGTTCAGTAAATTCGCGCTCTAACTACTTGAGCCATCTCGCCCCCGAAAATCAGTTTGCTGTTAGCATATACATCAAGCAGTCGTTCGCCATTGTCCTTACGTATTTTAAGTCCGATCCAAGTCGACCACCCAATTCAGTCTCAGCTGCGCAGTCAGATTAACTATTTTCGTTTGGATCTTGAATGCTTGTTTCCGGTACGAAGCATGCATCAATTTCAGGCGAATCCAATGTGTGCACCAGAGTAGACTGTTGTCTCGTTTGCGTCAGAGTACCAACAGCAAACTGGGTACCATCTCGTTAGACGGTTGCTTTCAGTGGAGAGGCTCTGCCCGTTCGTCGCTACCCCTTGGCGTTTTTTGGCATGATTAAGCCGTGGAACAAGGAAACTTACACACACGGACGGTTGCCAAGGCATGGTCACTAACATCAGGCTGCCCAAAGCAACAATTGAGATCGAGTTCAACCAGCGAGAAGGAACTCCAATGTTAGTGTGGCAGGGATTGAGGGTTACTTACAGGATAGGAAGTAGGCCAACCGAATTGTTGTGCCTGGGCGTAGCGCTGCTGAACACAAGTGGATCGAACAGTCAACTAGCTATGGCCTCAGCTTTGGTGGAAATGGACTCTTCACTACCTTTGAGTGTCTTCCATTCATCCGATAGATAGATCGGAATGTGAGACTAACCTTGACTGATTTCACTCAACGAGTTCTGGTAGTACCGGGTTCTTCATAGATCTGGTAACTCCGCTGTTCGTGCACATAGGATAGTGATCGCTGGCGCGTTAGGAGGGACCTTTTGGTCGATATAACTTGTTCTAGAAAAAAATACAGAATCCGGCTTTTTATTCTTAGACTGGAAGCACGGGACGGATGTGGTGGTGGAATACAAGCGGATGCGCACTTCAGTTGAGCTAACGACTTCCTTGGAACGGGTGCTATACATATAGCTCTGACGCTGTTTAATTTACCTGTTTAAAAGTCCCAGGATAACCATTCTTTATAAGCACCTTTCATAAAAACACTATATCAGTGCTAATGGTGCTGTAGCAAACCTTGTTGAGCAGTGATTGCCTTTTGAACGTAATCTTTCAAGCGTGTCGCCAGGTTAAGGTTTTGTTTCATTGGGATGAAACTGTTGAAATGTGTTCATTGGTCACTCCGGAGAGCCGTACGTTGGATTATTTGTCACCTTCACCAAAGTCACCTTATTGAGCCTGACGAGTATCGCCGAACCAAGATTGTCTGCTGTGGGTTGCCTTTCATATGAACTCTTATCGATTAAGCAATGAATATGAATTTGTACGCTTTTACTGCATGTGCAGCCTACACGCTTTCCCAGTCAAGTTATCCGTTATGTACTCCTAAGGAATCCGAATTGGTGTGCTTCAATGTTTAGGAGGCCATTGGTCGAGTACTCACAACGACCTCGTTGACGAATCACCATTGTACGGATTATCGTTCGTTCAGCTGTAGCACCCTTTCGGTGCTCAACTGCCATGCCACCAGAGGGAGGCACGAGGACTGGGATACTGCAAGGTTGCCCAAGCCTAGACAGGTGAAGTCGAGAGGCAGAGGTCGGGTTCGAACCACGGACCTTCCGGTCAGTAAATTCGCACTCTAACCACTGAGCCATCTCGTCAGGTTTCAGACCTCAGAAGAGACCGTTCGATTCATATACGATCGTCTTTCTGTCGGAAACAGCGATCAATAGGTTTCCCAGATCCCAGTTCCCAAACTGACTGAATGCGCCATCACTTCCAGTGCTTGGCTGTATCTCCCACGTTCTCCCACTATCCGGTGATCGAAACTTTAGCAGCTGGAACCAGTCTACCCTTGGTACATGGTTTGTAGCTGATAAACCAAACTGAACTCCTTTGGATGCCTGTTTTGCTCCATAGCTTCTCCCTCTACTTACGACTATATTTCTGAATCTTCCTCTTCATCCATGATTAGTGGTAACTCTACACAGACTCTGTACTCTGAACGCGGTGGCCTTACACTTAATTATTACTAGACTCAGGTACACTCATTTCTTCCCAATCTACATGTTCTGCTCTTCGCTGTTCCACATCCAGCTTCCCGTTATTTGCAGACAACAACCCTATTCCTCAGTTGCATAACTTCAGGCTCCTTCAGCCTTCAACATTCCTAACACATACTCTCAGGTGAATTCACTCCCAATGATACCGTTTCTCTGCTCTCAAGAGGGTGTTACTCCACAACTCCTATATGAGTCCCTGATGCCCCTCACAGTAGAATGCGGTTTTCATCTCTTCTAAAGCACTCCACGTACTTTTGTTTTACTTTTAGTTGGTACTCAGGGAGGAATGCCAGGTCTCATTGACTGCCTTTCCTTGACCAGTAACCTTCAACACCATTCACGTCGTCGTAACAAAATATGTTTTATCACTTCTGTCATGGAAAATGTTTCTTGGGACCATCTATCCTCTCCCTCATTTGCTCAGGCACGTAATCCGAGTTGATCACGTTTTAAAAATAAAACCTGCGAAATCTGTTGCGTCTTTTATTTACGGAACAACGGATATACGGTACTTTAGGACAGGAACTAACAGCCAACCACACGGTGCCTATGTAATCGGTACAACCCGGGCGGTCCAAACGCAATTACACCATGTTGTCCGCAGGACTTGCTGGAATCTCATTACCCAACGGAACTATTTTGCTCTCCGCTTCTAGCACTGTCTTCTAGTTTCTGTTTTCCTAAATTATAACTATCATCACCTTCCCAAGACCCGGGTCAATGTTCCTCTTCAAACCCACATGGCGTTATACTTGTTTATGTTCATTTTTCGTTCGTTTTTCGCGCTATCGTGTTTTGCGGTTTAACGCAGTTGACAGCTGACTAAATATGAGTCGCTTACTTGTAAGCTCCTCTTGTGTAGTATAAGATTACGTCAACATATCGAAACCGAAGATGTCTTCATTAACATATATTGACCGAGCTGACGACAACAGAACCATTTCAGGTAACCCCACTAATTCGTCCACGATTGGACATGCGCCTCACACAGAAGTTTTGGTGTAATGCGTGCGTGAAGCCATCTGCGACTGTCGAAATTCACTTAGGCAGCTGTATTAGTGTGTTGGCTGGTCTAAGACAATGTCCGACCTGAGATGATCAGGATAGCCTTGATCAGGGACTAACCGAACTATTAAGCTGTAAAACACTTTCGGTGCGTAGCTACCATGCCACCCGAAGAAAGCACGAGACACTCAGGTTGACGAAGCATAGACAGGAGCAGTCGAGATGCGGAGATCAGGTTCGAACCACGGGCTCCTGATTAGTAAGTTTCCGCCTCAATCACTGAGCTGTCGGAAGTTCCATGCCCTGTTCCGCCATCCATCGAGCCTTACTGGGGAATGGTCCATCTGACATTTGCAATGACTCATAACAGATTCGTCCATCAGTAGAGTCCTGGCCAACACAATCCCCTGACTCTAGATGAGAGTGGGAACTTGTTTGACAACTTGACCCCATGAAGTGTACTACCCTGGCGGTCCTTTGTTAATCACTGCTGCCTTGCTGTTAAGCTTTTGAGCCAAAGACTTCGGTTGAAGTCCTTGGTCGTCCTCCCGTTTAGGTCTAGTTCATGTGCAGTTCCATATACAGCCATGCCTGTAAGATTCTTCGTCCCTTCCGTGGACCCACATACCAACCTCTCTGAAAATGAAGTATTTATGTACAAGACATGTTATCTTAGTCCGTGCTACTTCCATTTTTCATATCGTTATCACCTTACATTTTCATGGATAAACAACTTTGCTATAGAGGAGAATGTTGGTAGCTCTGGTAGTTTTGACGGTCGTTGGTTTGTTCGCGGAGTTGGGCAGTTTGGTTGCAAACGTTTCATCAATCGACCTGACATCTTCAGTGCGTTGTTAGGGAGCCTAGCGATGGGTCGGTGGTTGTTCACAACCACTACTGCGAAGGTTGCCACAAGTGTTCTTTCGAAACCCGATCACTCAACGTCTACTCATTGCTACTCCACTGTCCACTTACACCTTTCTACGTTTAGGACCCCAGTGACCAAGCATACCTTCCGAATGTACAGAGTTCTGGGGAAGGGAGGATTTGGCGAAGTTTGCGCATGTCAGGTTCGTGCCACGGGGAAGCTTTATGCATGCAAGAAACTAGAAAAGAAGAGGATGAAAAAACGACATGGGGAGAATATGGCCCTTACAGAAAAGGAGATATTACAGAAGGTCAACTCTCCTTTTGTGGTGCGTCCTTTAGTTTGAATTTGTTCATGTTTATAAACAAGATAAATTCGGTTTGCTTCTTTCCGCTCACACGCAAGGATTGACTTTTAAGTTTGCCTATAAGGCCGCCCTGTTGGCTTGTACACTTTGCACCGCAACAGCCTCCTTACGTTATTACTATCCTCCGTAATCCAATTTGTGTAATTCGTCACTGTTCCTTTGTGGCTAAGTGTGATGTGACAAATCTAATGCTGTGTCGTGCGTTTTGGAAATAATTTTCCCGTAGTCGGTTACGGCGGGCAATCGTGTGGCCACACGACAGTGGACGCCGGCTTACGTGTCCCGGGACTGTAGGGTTGTCTGGCATAATAGGATTCCTTCCTTCATTTTCGACTCCTTCTTCCAACCAGAAATGTAGGACGAGATTGGTGTTGTTTATTCTTTTGTTTGATGAAGTGCCGCGCATCTAACACGCCAGTCCTAGGAAGGCTTGATGCCGGATCCAGCACATATGTATACAGACTGGGTAAGCTGTGTATGTGTGTGCTGTTGGGGTACGAGCGGGGAACGATCATGTTTTTACTTGAATTTGATATCGGGCCCGTTCTTAAGCTCTTGTGTCCTTCACATCGGTGTACCGATTTCGTTTACTTTTGGCTGCTAAAACAACTAATTGTATTGGACAAGCTGTTTCAAAAAGGAGGTGAATTTGTGGAGAACGCTGTCTTGGGTATTTTTTGGTGAGGTTTCCTCGTGCTGTCATGTGTGGCTTTTTCCGCCCAGTCGGTCATCTCCGCCCCAAGCAATCGATAACGTAGTGGGAGAAGTTACTTTTCCAGGTTGGCTTAATGGCATTACCGCTTAATAGTTAGTCTACTTCTTCTGTTGTACAGAATCACTCGCTCTACGAGAATCGTCCATCTGATTCTATAGTGACCTCCATTTTTCAATAAACCCGGCTAACCTGTGAACGTCTACTTAACCGTCGGCCCTACCTTCATAAAAAACGAAGCACCAATATTTTTCCTAACCAAAGGAGCGACTTCCTCCCAGACACACGTCGATAATGTATGTTTTACTGAACATTCAGACCCAATTTTCGGAAAGCCAGATATGGTTCGTCAGTCCTCTCAGTTGGATTATCGACACTTTTGTTCAGTCAACCATGATTTACTTTCAAGAACTACTCAATGAATACCAGGGGCGAACAGCCGCTTGTTATGGTTTCATACTTTGTACTAAAATCTCTGACTGTGGGCTTCTTGCGCGTTGGAAGTGTTGATTGCTCCGTTAACCACCTCCAATCCGAACGCTTACTAAGCAGTGAATTGTACCAGGGTGGCTGTGCGAAGCTGACATTTGTACACCATTTACTGACTGAGGGAGTGGTGCATCCTTCCAGTGGAGCACAACAGCAATGTCAGCTCATTAATGCCATTCCTTTGTCTTAATGGCAATCTTAATCAAATGTGGGCCTTTTCATCTTTCAGAATGACTTAAGTAATACTGAATTACGCTGTATTTGGTCGATTATTAGTGATATCTAACCGCATACGACGACCCAAGAAGACGGTCACTCGGGTCACAATACACTCTCATCTGCTCATCGTCATTGTGCACTGCAGTCGAACACCTTGGTTGATATAATTGTTGAAAAGACTTGATGCACACGAAACTTCTTCAGTGATCCTTCACCTACGATGGGTCATACAAGGTTTAGAAAACTGGACATTCTCTCCGCTCTCGCGCATCCATCCATTTCAGCTGCTTACTCTGGGTTGTACACTTCATCCTATCTAGCACGGTGCTATGTAGAAGTTGGTGGACGAAGTCGGTACTTCGACAATAGGTAGGTAAGTGGTGCCAGTGCCCATTTTTATGCCATCATGTTTAGGCGGGGTGATGGCTTGCATCAGGCCTCCTCACGTTCGCCCGCCGAGTTTACTCCTTTGTGTTTACATGGGTTTGCACGCAGTGCCATATTTGGTTCATTGGAAGTTGTAACTTCCTACTGTATGCAGGTTTTCAGGTGTTTGACAATACATATATATATATATATATATATATATATATATAGTGTGTGAGAGAGGGAGACTAAAACACCGAAGAGCTGGCGTGCCCGAAAACGTACGTATCATCGAAACACAAAAGTAGGGGGAAAATTTGAATATGTGAGGAGTTTTAGAGGGGTTCACCAATAAAAAAGGTGATACCTATTCGGCACTGAGTGCGATTTTGTATCGTCTTCGCCGAATTTTCTAGCCAAGCAGACACTTTTCGGGTCACCAGCTAGTGAGTCTGCCTGATCGGAAGTCGAGGAGGATAGTCGAGCTGTGACGGCCTTAATGTATCGGCGCCAAGTAGTTTTTTTAACCACCTTGACATCGCCATCTTTCTCTCGGTTCTGCAAAGGCCACGTGGTGAAAGTTGTCGACGTACCATCCGTATTACATACCGTAATCATCAGAGGTGGTGATGGTCTTTGATATCCGCTAAGTCGCTGTCATTATGTCGTCGCACCTTGGCGTTGCTCATCCACTGGTGCCACAGACGCTCGAGATGCTTCATAGGCAAAGATGGATCCTCTGATATCTTCACTCCGGAGAGACCACGTTTCGCTTCCGTACATACGTGTTGAACCAACCGATGCTCTTTAATTTGGACCCTTCAATGAGGCGCTGATATCGCGCCTAAACCAGAGATGCTAGGACTTCCTGAAGACTATTCAGCCTTGGTGTTTATCAGTTAGATCTCTGGCTGTAGATTTTTATACCCCCGATACGTGAAGCAGGGAGTGTTTTACGGATAGGTGACTGCTTGGTTGAAGGTCCAGACTAGTACTGAGCAGTGATCTTACACTCTGTCGGCTAGAAAACCATACCATAACGGCATACTTCCGATGTAAGACAGTCAATTGTTCCGTAAGCGTTAAATATCATATTGTGTCGGATCAATATTATCGACCTAATCTAGTTCCCACCTGGAAGAAGTTGGATGCCACCTCCCGTATTACTAAACTAGCGAGATGTCACCAATTAGACAGAACCTGGGAGATTGGGAATCTCTGAACCCCTTGGTGGTGGGGAGTGAATGGACTAGTTCGGCATAAAGTTGAAGTCGACTCGTCCGTTGACGTAATTTGGTTAATTGGAAGATGGCCTTCCTGTGAGTTTGTTGTCCCGCTTTTGGTTTGTGTTGCGCTGTGGTCTGCCTTCCTCTGCTTTGATTAGTCATCCCAATATCTGTTTCCTTCTTTTCTTGTTTCTCTAATAACGGTATTTTCGCAGCTTAGTCCGCTCAATACATTACCCACTCAAGCATATCCAGTTGCAGCGGCCTCTGTATCACCAGAGATGCGCAACCGGAACCTGGCCGAGAGCAAGGGGCAGTCAGTTCAATTACAGTACTGGCGTCCTGTATCCTTGTTTCTGACAGACAACATGCATCAATGCAGAGGGGGTCCAGCGTACAAGCAAGAGCCACCTGTTGTCCTTCCAGTCTGTGGACATTAAAGGCGGCTAAGTAGACAGGCTTTCGGGGTTTGTAAAAAGACTTCGAAATGTTTATAGTTGTTACTGAACTCTTACATCGAGAAGCTACAGCTGAGTGTAGTTCACGGGGAACAAAGTGGCCAGTCCTAGTTTTGGGACCTGCGAAGAGGGTATTCGAATTTGGGTGGGGTAGGGTAGAAGAGGGAAAACGTGAATGCAAGAAGGGAGGCGTCGGCACTAACATGTTTTCGTTTACCCACTCTGCTGTATGCAGCAAGTAAGGCGACCCGGCTGATGGTACCACGCGATGACCGATGTGGCATGAGTTTATTTGTAGGTGTGAAATTCATGGTTTTACGTGGCTCGGATACTGTGAGGACACCCACACGTATACAAGAGGACGATTAGGGTCCTCAACCAAAGCCATTGACTCAAAAGCCTGACCACAAGGCAACGGTGTTTGGCGGGGGATGCAAGTGCATTTCAATTTTTACAGAACAGGTCGCCACACATGTTCTAACCCCCCCCCTAGGAGACTGTTGGTCAGACCTCTAACCATTGATCAACCTGGTATGAGAGACTGTGAGTGTCGCACGGACACTACCCAGTACAGCTCACTGGGTCGCGGAGGCACACAAACCGTCACGCCATGGTAGGGTCCAGTCTCTTTGTGACGGTCAGTCCCTTTGTGACAGTAACATGCAGTATCGATCATTTTGTTGCTCGCGATCAAAAACTGTGTAGCATTTCACCTGGTACGAAAGTGAGAAGACGCATTAGGACAAACAGGAAACATTCAACATATGAGAGCGAAAACTGAGGCTAACAGATTTCCGTGCGTGCTTTTGCATGGCTGCCGACGGGGTGATTAGAACGTGGACGTTTGCGGAATCGAACTGCTCATAGACCTAGGAGGTTCATATTGGACTATAAGATGTCACAGCTGTCTGAATTTCTGGGGGTACCGTCATTTCGCTGAGCTTAAAACGCTCGCATTCCCGACGGACGACACCGGCAAACGTGATGAAATCGTCGTCATATTTCTTGAATAGCTTGAGACATTGGTAATGGATACTGAACAGTGGCGTTTGATCACCCAATATCTGCAAGTGTTCTGTCCGTTTCATCAAAGCTGAGGTCGAGGGGCAGCTTGGGGAGAGCGAATTTTTTTATACCGTTGTTGCTCCGGTGTGCCAAGTTTTCGCAGCAGTAATCTGACTTTTCATCCGTCATCGAACTTGGAAAAATCAGTTTTAAGCATGTCTTTATAGCGCTTGAGCCAGAAGTCGAAACCGTGACCAGAAAGAGAGTCAACTATGAACTCCGTGTTTGGGACCGCGGCTACATCAGCCGAAGAATCAGAAGGCTCACTGGTACCAGCTGCTGGTTTCTGGATATGTAGTCTCTGAGTCAGTGATTCGATGAGCTTCAGTTGCGCTCTTTCAATTGTTTTTGTTGCTGTTGCAGTAATTCCGGAAGCTGATCATATCCGATAGACATCGTCAGTTCCCGTTCGCCAATTGAAATAACGGCATTTGCTCAGTTTTATTCTCGGTCTGAACCTTCCAAGTTAGCGTTCCCGTTAAAACAACCACCAAAGGTGCACAAAGTGTATTAACGCCAAAAACCAGGCCAAAAACACGTGTACAGCGCGTCGTACATTAAGTGAATGCGGCGACAACATTCTGGAAATTCCGACGCCTTTTAGATGCGCCTTTGGGAACCGGCATTCGGCGGATAATGGATCATGATTGCCTGTTGGGTCCAGACTTTCGGCCAATCAGAGCTCGCCCTGATGCTGGACCAGCAAGCGGCCCGATGTTTTGGCCAATCGCGTGCGGCATATGCTTCTTGGCCGTAGCAGCGCTTGATTGCGAGCGGCAAAGCGGTATCGGCATTGAATTCCGCCTAACAGTTTCGAGTCACCCGTCATCAATTTGGATTGCGTTTGGTCTGACCTCTTATTTAGTCCATTGTACTGGTTAATTTCCTTGTGATCGTCGCCTAACCAGGTGCCCTCCCTATGGTCTTTTTTATTGGTTGGATGCACATTCTGATCAAATTTTTAACCGGGCCTTCCTGCCTCCATGGGTTCAAGTCTGATTTTTCGTTCTTATCTTATTATATGGGACAACTCACTTATACAATGCAGCATCTGATGAGAGTATTTATTTTCACATTCAGCTCATAAATCTCTCGGTGCACTTTGCGTTCGTTCTACTGCAGGTCAACCTTGCCTACACTTTTGAAACCAAAGATGCACTCTGTTTGGTGCTCACTATCATGAACGGCGGGGATCTGAAATTCCACATTCACAACATGACCAACGCCACAGGGTTGGGAGAGAATCGAAGTCGGTTTTATGCGGCCGAGATTGCTCTGGGTCTCGAACATATGCATTCGAAACACATAGTTTATCGGGACCTGAAGCCGGAGAATATTCTCATCGATGATCAGGGTAGGTTGGTATTTCTTCATTTTAGTTTATTTCTAATAACGTCCCATAATTCATTTCCTGGATGGTTATCCCGGTCATTTTGCCTTCTCTGTGATTTGTTCCCCTACTCAGCCCATGCTGTTTACATAAAATTTTTATGGTGGGGCCAACCACACCGGTCTACCCAGTGAACCGCGAAAGTATAATGTTTAAGTATAATGTCCTTAAAATACAGTGGAAGGCTAGTGTGTGAGTTCCTTATAAAGCCACCCAGCTCACAAACGGTTATTCTGTGTTGTTGTGTTTTTTAGCCCTAAACTGTGTGCACCAGTACGATGGTTCTGGCCACCAGTCTGTGGTCCTGGACGGTTGAAACCTTAGAGAATAGTGTGATAATGTGTGATTGGTTAGGCTTCTCTAAATAATAACCTGTATTTATCGATTCAGGCGATGCTCCAGAGTTCAATAATGTCAAGTTCTTTTACTTTACCAATAGAGGAGGACTCGTGAAGGCGAATGCGGCTATCAGACTCACTAACCATTGATGTGCTCTGTAGCATGATCCTTGTGCTGGAAGATGAGGCGTACCAACGCCTGAAGTGCTGCAAGATTACCATATTTTGCCTGTACTCTCCGGGACGATCCTGGTAGGCGTGTCTGGTGTGGTTATTTAGAAACCAAGCGCCACATTCCATAAGGGTTGTAAAAGAAATTTGGCAGAATCTAGGAAAACCGGTTTTGATACAGAGTTATCAGTGTTATCGTATCAATACACCAGTACGTCTGTTCATAGTTCCTCTCCTGAAAAAAATTCGTCCTCGCGCAAATTCTCCCTAATAAGTGGCTGTTATTGAGAACCGAGTTCCTAGATGGTTCAAAATTTTGATCGTTTATGGATTTCAACCGTTTAGGTTGGGCAACACTTTCTGTTGTTTCTTGTCATGTTTCCTCCGCCTTTACTCCTCTTCGTTCATAGGCCACGTACGGATATCAGACCTTGGTTTGGCTGTGGAGGTTCCCCTTGGTGGCACTGTGAAGGGTCGTGTAGGTACAGCGGGTTACATGGGTGAGTTTGTTCGTCTGTTGTGTTTGCTTTTGTTTTATGTTTTGCGCTTTCACAGTCTTTGTTTTCCGTAGTGTCTAATTTACCATGTCAACTGTAGATTACTCTTACCTGCTCCTTTACGGATGGGAATGCAGGTCTGCTATCTGTCCTAGTGAACCTATTGCGTTTTACCTGAATAAATGCCAGGTTGCCTGGCGATTTGCCCATCAGCATTTATCCCAATGTTAGGTGTACTGTTAGAAAAGGAGATAGCTAACAAGCATAGTCATTCTGTATTATGAAGATAACGACAAGGTAATTAATTTCTCTAACCTCAGAAACGTCTTCGCGCGAGTAGGTTATCGAATTCGATGGTGTATTCAAGTGTTCATGATCCTAGCGCACCGTAAATGATATTAGAAGATTAACCTTTGAATAGCTTTCTTGCTGAAGTACCGTCAGACTACATCATTTAGGGTAAGTTTAGTGTGCGCGCTGTTTTCAAACATCGGATGTCGGAAAGAGCTAACAGCTCAGTAAAGAATAGACTAGATAGCATCCGTGATTTGTGATTTGCTCATGTGGTCAATTTTTTCTAGTTAGTGATTCGTGCGTCCAAATAAAGATCTCACCGATGCCGTCAAAATACCCATCCAATGTTGATGTTATCGTGTGACGTGCACGGTGACCCGTCGGAGAGTAGTCACCGTGGGGAAAGAGGCTGTTGGACCTCTATTAGGATGGCCTTTTTTCGAGGTGGGGCAGCTACTGTGATCACAGTTCATTATACCTTACTGCTCAGAATTTACATAGTATTGCGGGATCCATACTGTTGTCCTTTTGTTCGCATCACGTCGTAACCTTATCAGTTAACAACTGGAGTTTTCCGACCTACGGCAACCTAGTCCCAATGGACGCCTTCGCTCAGGACTCAGTTGCCCTGTTGGCAGCACTGCGTTTTATCGGAACAGTGGCTTGAACTTCATCATTCGGGTACCATTTCAGGGTAGAGCACTGTGGTTTCAATCTCGTTCCATTTTAATGACTTCTGTTACCCACGCATTCTGAGCAACCAGTGTTGAGCACTCGTCAGTTCGCTACATTGGGCTGTCAGAGAGTGGTTTTGACGTGCTTGACTGTGGTGACAATCACAGGAAACAAGAAATCGCTAGATTGTTGCAAAATTTAGGGTATCTGGGTAGCGTTACCAGCACATGTGAGTTCGCCGATATCCACCGGGTTGTGAGCCCAAAGGAAACAACGAGTAACCCAACAAGAGCACAATCAGTTTTGGTCCAACTTATACTACATCACTGCTTAGCAATCAGTTCGATTCAGTACTTTCGAAGGTTTGAACTCATTTACTTGAATCAAGTCAGGCTAGATGGTCGAAGAAATTAAACAAGATGGGTTAGGATCTTCAGTGGCTGAAAAATTGGGTAAGCAGTTCTGGATACGTTAATGATGGCTTTTTCGGAAACACCGAATTCCATCTTCTAGCACGAAAATGTGTTTTCGGTTGATCGCACAGTTTTTTTTCTTGTCATGGAAGTCACTTATAGCTTGATGTGCCGGACACTTTGCAACTTTTCATCCCGTGTCCTGGCGACGGGTCATCTCCACATGTTTCGCGATTTTCAGTCCTACCATACAACCTAGTTGTATCCTTTCCGGGAGCAGTTTATTGTGGACAGACTCGTGAAAAGGAGTTAACTTGACGTTCTGTTCTTGGTACTATCATTCAGTTAAACAGTGCTTTTCTGGAAATTCAGTCCTTTTTTTGTTGATCCCTACGCAATGCTGATGGAATGGGTGGTGCATTTATTTGCGCCAGCACATGAGTGCGTGGCAGGCTTGTGCTTATACACTAGCTTTTCTGTAATGTACGAGCAAAGGACGCAGTGTGTTCCATCACCTTGGGGATAGTTCAGTAGCCCTGTAAAGTCCATTGTTGTTCATTCTAACGGGAGCACTTTTGCCTACTTAAGTCATAAAACACGTCCTTGTCCCGAAACTCTATTGTGCTGAGAACCTCTGGTTACACTATGAACTGCACGCGAATGTGTTAGTTGGTAAGGAAAGTTTCTTTACTCGTGTTTATCTTAAGGACTTTTACCCTATGTCGCTGTTTGGTGACCAAGGTATCATATGTTAAAATTGTCAAGCACAGTTCATAAGGAACGGCCCGGGAATCACTGTGTATTATTGACGAAGGACCTGTCGTCCGGTGTCAGGACATCAGTGTCAAGCAGCCAGTCGCAGAAACAGGTGACCTTAATACCGAAGAAGCGTGTACTGTTAAGTGGAATATTTGTATATGCTATCTTGCATATTCTGAGATAAAGTACTAGCCTTCAGTCTCTCTGATGGGATTGTTCTGAATCCATTTTTGCAGTGTCACATGCCCCCGAACGAGCTCCTTCACTATCATTTTCTGAATGCACCGGGTTTATTTGGAGCGTGGTGATGCCAACTTTACTAAGGGCCGAAAACTTCTCTCAGCTAACGGATCAAAGTTTTAGGGTATGGTGCAGAGAATCAACAGTGCGCAATTGGTGACCATTCATGACTGTTCAGTGTCCTCTTTCTTGGCTGTAGTCCTCGGTTGTTGTTTTCAGGTAGTGCGTTTCTCAGAAAAAAAAAAGAAAACATGCTACCAGACTGTACAGGTTTGTTTCGTAGTCAACTGGAATTCACACCGGGAGCGTAAATATGAAGCAATGATAAATAGACTTGTTTGTGACCATAAATGCTAAACGCACTGTCCTATGGAAACGATTTCTAAAATCCAACACCCCTTCAACATGTTGAGGTGAAACAGTTTTCGGAATTGAATCAATCCGATTTGCCGCTCCATGATGCCTATACGATTGATCTGTCGCTGCCATAATATTTATTCTGGTGGTTCACAAACAAAGCCATCGAAGTGATACAATTCACTCTGTTTTTTCTCAATGTACACACAAATTCTTTTTATGCACTACTCCGAATTTCTCTGACTCATTGAAGTCGTAGTCTCTAAAACCGCCAGGACCTTGGTCGAATTTACTGCTGAGCCCAAAATTCGATCGCGCAGTACAACACGTTATAACAATAACTCCTTTAATTCCGGCGATTGCCGTTCCAGCTATATGGAGCAATTCGCGTTATATCAAAGGGCTTTATGGCTCCATGGAGAGGAGTGACCTCGTTACAGTGATCAAAATTCGACTCCGTCAGGTTCCAGAAACTTCATTAATCCCTACTTGATGTTCGGTTCACTTTTCAACCGTTTTTACTGCTTGATATGGCTGGAATGTGATTCAACGTTCTTTTGAATTACCTGAAAGTTTGTGGGATGGAGTCGAATAAGTTTTCTTCCGTAGACGAAGATTTACTAGGATCTTTGTGAACAAGAAAGCACACCACAAATTTTCGCAGACAATGTAACAAATGTTGGCTGTTTGGCTGAGTCCTCCAAACAAACCTAACCCGCACGTGAACCGTTAGCTGGTGAAATCAGTCCGACTTCAACTTGAGCTATTAGTGGCCAGGAATGTGAACCCGTAAGCTATAGTCGCGGTTCACACTTAGCTTAGAACCAGTTGTCTCTGTGTATCATTTGAATGCTGCACACAGTTTTTGACTTGTTTTGGGCTAGTTGAACCTTGATTGGCTACTGACTTGGGGAGTTAACCTTTCTGTCACCTTTCTGTCACACGAAGGTGAAGCTGGATTTCACATTCATGATTGCGCAGAAATTTCAAAGATTCCGTACGATTAGGATTATTTCAGGAATAGGAAGCCGCAATCTCTTTTTTCGTAGTTGAATAGACAAGAGTGTGGACGAATTTTCAATCGAGATTCCTGTAAGTGAAGTCAATCTTTGCCAAAAAGAAGAGGAGCACCGTACAGTTCTTTCATCTTTGCTAGGGATCATCAGCAGTGCGCGTTTCAAAAATCTATAATGAGGTTCGGATTCCCGACCCATCAGCAGGTGATTGGATGCAGTACCGTTCGGCCGCCTGCAGATTAGAAGTGTGACCGACTCGCTCGTTAACAGGAGACAGCGCTGTATGGCTTTGAAGATTTGACGGTAAATTACCACTTACCAAGTATGACAAGTACACACATAACAGACTACTGTTTTTATTCCTGAATGCATGCAAGGAAGGTCGCCATTTTCGAGCAGTACATCTTTAGGTTATTGTGGTTCCAATAGTTCTTGTTTTTCTCATGTGATTCCAAATGGCGTTTCCAGTGTGTTACTTTCCTACCATACTGTGGGTAGATTACACCTGACTGTCATTGATATTTCAACGAACTTTCAGGCCCCAACGTTTTCACGAGGCTGTGTTGTGTTCACCTTGTCCATAATAATAAATAAGCGTTCAGCTGTAACACCCTTTCGGGTGTTACCACCCGGAGAAAGCACGAGGGCCGAGATACTGCCAGGTTGCCCAAGCCTAGACAGGAGCAGTCGAGATGCCGGGGTCGGGTTTCAAGTACCGACCTTCCGGTCAGTAATTTCGCACCTTAACATCGAGTTATCTCGAACTCTCGCTAAAGTAGATCGCGACTTCTTGTACTTATTCCATAACAGTTCTGACTCTTGGCGCACGTAATGTCGTTCGGCTGCGGAATCGCCTTCCCGCATGTGAGCGGGCAAACCCAGTGTTTAATGGGAAAGACTGAACTGCCTGGCCGTCACAGGGCCCGTGTGAATGCGTACACCCTTTGTCGTGTCTGAAGTTTTTCGCGATACCAAGTCCACTGTTTTTCCGGCAGATAAAAACCACTGCCTCCGACATGGGCAAACTGATATCTTGTCCCTGCTTGCTAATTACATTGGGTGGTTTTTCTTCGAAATTTGATCTAAAACCTGTGAACAGTTCGTGCAACTGGTGGGACATTAGTTTTGACATTTATACATTGGACAGACCGAGTAGGCTTGCCACACACTGGTCCACCATTGTATTGTTGATGAGGCTATTCAAGAAAAGTAGCTCCTTGCCTCATTCCCACTCACATTTCAGCACTTACAAACAGAAAGTGGGCATTCTATTCACTGTTCGTCTGTTTTTGAGACTGACCTCAACCAACTACTACTTGCGTGCGATCATTTGCCAGATTTTTGAATCGTCACTGCGTTTGGGCTTCGTTCGCAATTGACCATTGATAATAGGTAACCCGAAAGAACTCTATGCTTCTAGTGTCTCTCTTGAAATTGAAATGGTAAATAACTACCATCCGTTTTTCCAACACACATGGTGGTCTGACATGGGCGGCACGAAATTTCCATGTACTTTTTGTATCACAAATATATACATCTGCCCGAATGTTCTTTCATTCCGGAGTCACGCATTTATCCACCCAGCAATCCAGTCAGTTTTTTGTCATCACCCCCATTAATTTTATGTGGTTACTGATGGTATGGACTCAATAGCCCGAGGCTGTCCTTCTTCGATCAACTCTCTTCTCTCTCATGGATGGTTCCCGCAAAGGGAAATATCGTTTGTTTCTAGCCTACGCCTTTTTATCCAATGAACTACCAGGCTTCCGGCAACTATTTTCCTCTCTTATCCGTAACTTTCCTCCTAAATGCATATTTGTCGCCTTGATATGGTGGTCGTGCTTAACTGTTCCAACGATCCCACAAGTTGTACTTGCCGGGACTTCGTTCAGACATGCCAAAAAGCCTAAAGAGAAAAGCGAGACTGATGTTAATGCAAGTCTTCGTAAGCGTATTATGACTATCTGCGGGAGAGGGTAATTTCCAATCCGCTCTGGTCTATTCAACTACCAATTAACCAACCATTGTTCAGTGTCAACACTACCGTTCAGTAATATAGGCCGGAAACATGTTTTTGATGAACTCAAAAAAACTAATCTGCATCATACTTTTCATTGTTCGTGTTTTACGTGAAACTTAGCAGCAGATACTCTTTGCTTCCGCTCACAGATATCGAGTACGCAGACGGCATAGCTCTTCTTGGATTTGACCCCGTGGTAATGCAAACAATATTAAATAATCTAAATAATTCCGCCTCACGGTTTGGCATGCGCTTCACACCGTCAAAGTGTAAAGTGCTACTGCAAGACTGGGTGGGCTCGAACCCTGGCCTCATGCTTGCAGATGAACCGATTAAAGTAGTAGACAAATTCGTTTACTTGGACAGTTGTATCAGTCCCGGTGGTCTCGCGAAAGATGATATTTCCATCCGGATTGGGAAGGCCAGAGCAGCTTTTGTGAACCTGCGTCACCTGTGGCGTAGGCGTGACATCAGCTTATCCGTCAGGGGTCGAGTTTACAATTGTGCGGTGCGCTCCATACTACTGTACGGGTCAGAAACCTGGCCGTTGCGCGCCGAGGACGTCAAAAAGCCTCCAGTGTTTGAACATCGATGTCTTCGAAGCATTTCCCGAGTCTGGTGGGAACACCGGATCAGTAATGCGGAAGTACGTCGAATGGTATTCAGAAGAAATAACTTACCCTCGATAGATGAACTGATCACGCTGCATAGATTGCGCTGGCTTGGCCACGTGCTGCGTATGTTAGTCGACCGACTTCCTCTAAGGGTTCTTCTCACACAACCACGTGAAGGGTGGAAAAGAGCCAGAGGCGGTCAAACAATGACTTGGCAGCGAAGTGTGAAAGCCAGTACCAGCAAACTCAGCTTCGTTGGTCATTGCCGTCTTCCTGGATGGGTACCCCGAGACGAGCCACATCAATGGTTAGAGACATTGTCAGACATGGTGCGGTCGTGCCCTTAATGGCGCTCGTGCATCCAAGCTATTGCCTTCAATGCATAGCTCCCTTCCCAATCCCCCGCTTGACAGTTCACTGACAGTGCTGTATCTACGCACCAATTTATCAGCTCCCGCCTCCAATGCGACCCCACCTCCCCAAATCATCGGTGAACGAAACTGTGGCAGCCACAACCACTGTACGACAAGTACGCGGTTCTCACAGCTGACAATGATGATGATGCCTCCTGCTGAATTATAAGTTTTATCCCTGAAATATGCATGCAAGACTCCAGCTAAGGTGCCTACCCAAGTATTTTGTATGGCCGAAATTGGTTAACTGCAACACCCATAACCTATTTGGGTTCGAGACAACAGGAGTTAAAGTATCATCTCCAAAGTTTGATTGCTCTTGCCTCGACCTGGCAACCCGGTAGCTTCTCAGCCTTCGTGTGGCTTGGCAGCCAGGCATCGAAGGGCTGACGCAGCTGGTAACGGTTTGAGCTAAGTTCATTGATTGTCTTTGCGTGAACATGAGGTTTTCTGGCATTCACTAAGTAGATCTAATTTGCATTAATTTCTCTCTCACTGAACCCGTTTTAGCCCCGGAAGTAGTAATGAACATGCGTTATTCATTCAGTCCCGACTGGTTCAGCTACGGTTGCCTTGTCTACGAGATGATCATGGGTCACGCGCCCTTTCGTAAACGCAAGGAACGGGTAAAGCGCGAAGAGGTCGACCGGCGTGTTTGTGAAGAGCTGGAAGAATACAATAGTCAGTTCTCAGACAATGCTAAGAAGCTTTGTCGTCTGGTAAGTTCGCATACTGTGATCTTTCTATCTTTGAAGCTTTTCTTCGTCTCGGTTCGTTTCTTTAAGTCCTCAGAACATGATCCACCTTTGATATCTTCTCATGCTTAACGGCGACCGACCTCATATAGCGAGCCATTTCCTCGTAATTAGGCCGTGGAGAGGACATGCGTTATGATATGGTGCGGGCTATATAAGTACTGCCATTTGGGTCATTTTAAAAGTCAGTCTTTGTAATGAACCTACCTTTATGGTTTCCGAAAACTCCTCTAGAGCTCTCTACCGGTTTCGCCCCTCTTGGGGCTCCTCAGACAGGCGTATTTCCAGAGTTTACGCCAACCTTACTTCCTAATTGAATACCGAAATATACGCGAGGTAAAATGTAGTCGTTTAGAAAATAAGTTGGTGTCAACCAGAAACTCAGTTGAATTCCCACAGGATTTCCCTTTATTGGTACTCCTCAATTGAATGAGCTACACAAATACCATCTTCGTTTGCGGATGAATGTATTCCGCCACGTGCGTACAATTTGGCATTCAACTAGAACATAGGGTTGATGGAACCTCGGAGACTACGCGTACCTGATGAGCCCCAAGAAAAATGATACCCTCAATGGGCCGTCGAGGTATTCCCTTATGAGTAGTGCTGTGTCAAAAGAGAATACTCTGATGTCTGGAATATCGTGCCAACTGAATTATAGGATTGCCTTTCTGTAGCACTTTCGACTGAAGATGATTATAAACGGGAGACTCAGCTTGCATTTGCTTCAGTCCTGGTAACACAAGCTTGATTTGAAATGAGTGCAAGTGAGTTGCGCTGCCCATCACTGGCCTATACTGAAGCGGCAGAGTTAAGATGGGTGAAATATTCCAACGATACTTCACAACTCCTACCTCATGACACTAAGTCACCATGTAGTTCGGATCGCAGCATACCCTGTGTACAAAGGTGCAAAATTTTTTACCACCCCACGGCTGAATCGAGACTCAAACAGATAAGTCGTTCATGAAATCCTCCAACCGAGTGTGTAGCGTGAAAGTCATCACAAGAAGCATCCTACCAAAAAAGAAAATGGACAACAGAAATGTTTGCGGTTCTTCCATGATCCCGCTATTAGACTAGTTAAGACGGTCGTACATCCGTCTTAGGAGTGGCATTTTAACTAATGTCCCAAGCCTATAGTCCATGTCTGTATCGGTGTTCTATAATTTGCGTCATATACCTACATCAACAGACCTCGCAAACGCGTTCAAATGTCATACTGAGAAAATAAAATGTTTTCTGGGTAATTTTGCAATTTGCCACTACTATGCACTCCAAAAAGAAACGTATCGGGAAAGGTTGCATATCTCCCTTCCCCATGGTAACCTCTCTTTAGGAGGTTTCTACATACCGCCTGAATACTGTCCTATCGGGATGACTACAATGAGGGCACCGGCTGACAGTCCTTCATGCACACCTCAGCATGAACATCGTGCTTCCGATTAACTGGTTAATTAATTGACAATCGAAGCCCATGGGCACCAAGGGTGCAATCCCCCCCAAGAGAAACGACCTCGGTGGAACGCTAATCGGGGATTGGCTCCCTTCGGAGGTGTACGTCGGTGGTGGTTGCCGTACTCGTCGTACTATACTCAACTGAGTTTCAACGTTTTATAAATTTCTTTCACCTTCCTCTTCCTGGCTTTACAGCTACTTCAGAAAGACCCCGCAAATCGTTTGGGATATCCAGACAATGGAGCCGAAGCTGTCAAAGCCCAACTGTGGTTTGCGCAAATTAACTGGGCTCGCCTTGAAGCCGGTCTGGAGGAGCCTCCATTCACACCTGATGTACGTTTTTGAATATTCTCTTATTTTAGTCGTACCACACATCTTGTGGTCAGCACACCGCAATACCCAAGATCGGTGGCATCCCATTTTGTTCTCCGGCTTAGGGAGCTTTGGCATTAAACACATCTCATTAGCATGTACCACAACCGTTGCCTCTAATGACCGAATTTCACTTCTGTCTGCCGAATTTTTTGAGGTTAATAACGATCATTCGTAACTAGTAACTACTGTTACTTCTAACGATGACACCCGCCATATTTGGCGATTGTCTATGGGGCGCATGAAAGCAGCGTCACTGATCAGCATGGCAGTGTGACCTGTAGTTATTTGCAGTAACTACTGCTCGATTCGACTCCCTCCCAATTCGTTTTCTGTTTGCTTTGTTGCTGGTTCCACAGCAGGGAAGACGAACGTACCAAGTCTTACGGTCGCAGGCCCACCTGCAAATTAATAGTAATACTCAATCTAACGACCAGCAACAAAATACAGTCAGTCTTCATTAGTAGATTCCATATAATTTTCCTGCATCGGTTTGCGGATTTGCTTGTCTCATCTAACTGCGCCCATGAGCTCCCGCGAAAGATAGATACTACCACATGGAGTTTATATAGAGCCTCGTGTGTGACTGACGCCATTTTTCCGGTGTAAACTTGAAAAAAAATGATACCCGGGGAACGGATAGAAGGGGGTAGTTCTGAAGCTAGCAACACGCCTATCTGATTGGCTATGATTGTCTAACTATGTGGAGATTACTGGACAGTTGAATCCCACAATATATAGGGGGGAGGGGGAGCTGATGGACCACTTCACTAATAAGACGTACCCGAGTCACCCACATTTGACTGGCCAGTATTAACTAATAGTGGTTTTGTTGGCACAATAATTGGCATAGGAAGTCACTTCTACTACCTTTACAGTCTGTGGATTGTCTCATGCGTTAAGACGTCACTTGACGACCCGAATTGGAAAAGAGTTGAACACACTGATACCTGGTGGTGACCAGCGTCGCTAGGAATGCGAACCTACCACGCATTCGCATGGTGTTCTGCAGTTAACCGCCGTTGGATGTGTTTTGGTCTCTTCGGTGATGGTCATAGACATGAACATGGTCATGAACATGCCTTCGCCTCCAAGGCTTGGTTGTATGTCCCACACTCCCGTTTTCCGGTGATCGAAACTGTAGCAGCTGGAACCAGTGTGCCTATGGTACACGGTTTATAGCTGGTAAATTGAATTGAAATTGAATGGTTTGCCTTTCCAAGACCGCTGAAAACCCAACACACCTAACTTTGTTGAGACCTGTCGTTCAAAGGCCCATGCAGAGAACGCAGTGCACTTGTTTCTTGTGGACCGGTAACTTGCATTGAGTGTCAGGCCCTGCTCGCACCTATGTGGCATACTATGACAAGCCATGGTTTAGACTGTTTTAGTCCGTACAACGATGGTCACGGAATGTTACTTCCAGCAGCTTCGCAGGTTCCGCTGTCCGATATACTTAGATTACGAAGATAGGTCTGATAAAATTAGCGTGGGCAGATAAGCGTGTGTTCATTAACGGCCAATAAGACCAAGACGATGAGCGCAAGTACGGCTATAGGTTCATCTTGCACGTCTTAGCTGGAAACGGTCTTCAGCTTATAATCATCCCTGTTCATGCCGGTTTATATCCAACCCTCTTCAAAGAAGACAGAGAAACCTTGGCAACCCATCTGACAAAACTCATTGATGCGATATGGAGTAAGGAAAAAGTGCCTGCAGATAGGGCATGCTGACAGTTATTCCGATCTTCGCAAAGGGTACGCGGACGCTGTGTGGCATTAGCCTGCTAGCTGTGGCGTCGAATGTTATCTTTGATTTTATCGTTCGAAGATTGACGGAATACAGTGAGAGACAGATCTATGGAAACCAAGCTGGGTTCCGTCATGCAAAATCACTATTTTACCCTCCAACAGATCCTGGAACGGCGACACCGCTTCCAGCAACTAGTAATGGTTAGTTGACTTGAAAGCTGTCTTTGACTCTGTCAGGTACTATAGCAGCGTCTATGGAGCAAAGCAGTGAGCCGATTGAGGTAGTAGACAAATTTGTTTGCCTGGGCAGTTGTATCAGTCCCGGTCACCTAGCCAGAGACGATATTTCCATCCGAATTAGGAAAGCCAGGGCAGCTGTCGTGAACCTGCATCATCTGTGGCGTAGGCGGAAAATTAGCCTATCCTCCAAGGGTCGAGTTTACAATAATGTGGTGCGCCCCGTATTAGTATGCGGGTCAGAAACCTGACCGTGGCGAGCTCAGGACGTCAAAAAAAAACGTTCAGGATTTGACTGTACATGTATTCGGGGCATTGCCCAAGTCTAGTGTGAACGCCGGATCAGTAGTGCTGAAGTACGTCGAATGGCTTTAGAAAGAAATAACTCACCCGTAACAGATGAACTGGTCAAACATCATAGATTGTGCTGGCTATGTCATGTGCTCCGTATGCCAGTCGATCGACTTCTCCGAAGAGTCCTCTTCGCATAACCATGTGAAGGATGAAAATGGACCAGTGAAGGTGAAATATATTTGAACTCTACTGTGGGTGAGTTATTTCTTCTTAAAATCATTCGACCTCATTATAATGACTTGGCAGCGAAGTATGAAGGCCATTACGAACCAATTCAGCTGCTTTGGTCATCGGATGCGGAACCCGAGACAGGACACATCGATGGTTAGGGACATTGTCAGACATGGCCCATTCGCGCCCCCAGTGGCACTCATGCATCCAAGCTGTTGTCTTTAATGCACGGCTCCCCTCCCGATCTCCACAATGAAAAGTTTACTGACAACCCTGTATTTAAGCACCAATCATATTGGCTACCGCCTCCATTGCGTAGCTATCTACCCCACCTCCCCAAATCATCGGTGAACGAAACTGTGGCAGTTATAACCACTGTACTGCAGGTACGCGGTTTTCACAGTTGAAGATGATGCCTTATGGTGACCTGTGGGACATTGACTTGCGATCAGCAAACGAAATATCGGCGTGGTAGGTGTTGAATTGACCAGATGTTCACATTCCATTAGGTGCTCGAGCGCCATACGTATAGACGGTTCACAATTTTGGTAGTTCTGGATTTCTAGAGCGCATCTGACCGTTGACCGGTCCGTTTTCCTTACCATTCTTGTTCAGAAGTGTCTCTAATGTTTGGCAATATAATAAACCCCTTGTATGTCCAGACTTGCGTGCGTGTGATTATACGCGTTAGGCGGGGTCCCGAACCAAAGCCGCTGCCGCTCGCAGTTAGGCCCTGCTGTGGCCAAGAAGCCTAGTCCTGTAAGCGGTTGCGTTTCCATTTCGTCACAACGCGCCCGCCGGAGAACCTCTCTCGACCCAACTACTGTGTAATATCTACATCAAACATTGCATGTAAAAACTCTCTCAGTTTCAAATAGTACATTGGCTGATGATCAGTTTTCCAGTGCCACACAAGAAGAACAACCGGCATTCGAAATATCGGTAGATCGGGCGCGTTTATTGGCTTTTGATCAAGTGGCAGTTGATCTGTTCGGTGAAGTTGGAGTTAGCGTACAAGCGTTTCGGGGCCAGATGAACGGTTGTCCTCAATGCGCAGTTGGGTGGATATTTCATTCACTTCTGCTTGCATCCACATCGTTTCTGAAGAATACTTAAATTATCTGAGTTGATTGGTTAAGGTCTGGCTCGCCCCTAATTTGATCGGTCCATTTGGATGTTGTGTCGCGTTGTGGTGTTATTTTCTTGTATTTGGTTGGCCCACTGAATGCTTATTTCAGTAGTTCTGTTCTAACAACAGTGGGTCTGTGGTAAGTGGACTCGCAGTTGAAGGCAGGTGTATTCCTGGCCTGTTCACAGCCTCGGGCTCTTTCTGTGGCAATCATATATCTAGAATTTGTGGATCCAGTTTCTTGCTTTGTGTGCGTCGCCTTCATAGTTTTAACAATCCACATTATACTCTCTGGCGTGAATAATTTTGATGCTATGTTAAATTGGCCCATCTGTCTGTGGTCCGTGGTTCGAACTCGATCTCTGCATCTTGACTTCCCCTGTCTGGGCTTGGACAACCTTGGAATATCCCAGCCCTCGTGCTTCCTTCGGGTGGCATGGCAGCTAGGCACCGAAAAGGTGGTACAGCTGAACCATTTATTTTTTTATACGTTGGTGCTAGGTGCACCAGCCATAAAACAGATCAGACACTCACAAGTATCCACAAGAGCGACCACCTGAAAATCGCCCAGACTGACTTCGTGTTTCCATCTCTCAGTTTCCAGAGGCTTTTCGTACCATTTGTGAGGGTTGAGTAGAGCGTATACCAGTCTCCTCGAACCAAGGCACATGCTCTCTTTCTACGCAATACAGAGAATGCACTCTAATTAAAACTTCCGAAATCGGTTCATGCTTTCCGATGCAATAATTATACAGAACTTTCAGAAGATAATTTTCTGGGTTGTTTAGACGTATGGCATTGGGGAATATAGTGAATGCTGAATTGAAATATATCACAACCGGTTCAATCACTGAGGCACTGTAAACTTCTTTACGGAGAAAGACGGCGAATCACCATGAGTCATACAGTGTCGTTTAGTAACACAGGACGAAACCTTTTGATGCGTTCTCTTTGTTGTAGCTCCATCAGTGAATCTGCCTCCGATTGCACATTTCCACAGGAAACGTGGGAAAATATATTGTTGATATGATTATTCGTTCCCCGGAACACATTCTACAGTACTCGACATATTTCCCATCTCTTTGTTTCTTATATTTATAGCCACACGCAGTGTATGCCAAGGATGTATTGGATATTGAACAGTTTTCCACAGTCAAGGGTGTAACAATCGAAACACAAGATATGGAGTTTTACCAACGGTTTTGTTCCGGAGCTGTGAGCATACCGTGGCAGAATGAGGTATGTTTGATTGCTAATATTTTCTGGTAGTTTGCGCAACACCTTTTTGTTCGACCTTTTTTAAACAAACAGCATTTGGTAACTGTACAGACTCGCCACATTTAAAAGCTGCCGTTTTCCGGACATGATTAATTTCCGTTTTCTCCTTATATAACGTTTCGTAGATGATTGAAACAGAGTGTTTTGATGATCTGAATGAGTTCTATCAACCGAACGGCGAGTTAGTGGAGAACTTGGATCGGAGAAGGCCGCCACCGGATCCACCGCTACCCCGAGTTAATATGTTTCATAGACTGTTTTCCCGGAGGCAAAACACCAACGCATGCAAGCCCAGCACTTCTTCCACGGGTCTGTCAGTGCCGCAATCTGCTCCCCCCTTATCCCCGTCTAATAGTCCTTCACCAGCCGCGGTCAATGGTGCAGAAGACCTCGTTTCTGCCACACACACGTCGCCCTTGGGTTCAGTGGCGAATTGTGAAACCACATCTGTTGAAAACCCTAACTCTCCTACAGAATCCACCGAGCCTTGTCCTCCGGCGGAATCCTCTACCCAACCTTTTTCAAAAATGATAGACAATGAACCGGATTTGCCTACCACAAAGTTAATGAACAGTCATCACCCTTTGCGTTCTCAGCGTGGTTTGACGACAACGCATTTCTTTCGTTGTTGCACCGTCCCCAAACATTGATTGCTCGGTGACGGTAAGATTGTATACTGCACATATCATACCCGGTGTGCTTTTTTAAACAGGAATTGTTTTTTCCGTTCCTCACCCACCATTGTGCAATACTCGGACGAGGTCTGTCTCCGTCTGTCTGCTTGCCTGTCTATTTTGGAAGCGCATTTCTTTTTATCTTCATCAAGTTATCGACAAACACAAATATGGCGTCGAATAACCGCGCCGGACTTAAATATTTGTTGAGAAGTTTTTGTGATAAACGTTATCCTGCTGTTGGGGTTGGTAGTCTTCCAACAAACGCTAACTTCGACTGACTTATTCTGGAACTTCCTGTATTGGTGATCATTGATTATTTTTATTCAATGGTCGCTTCTTACACACAAACGAAACCTGTGTTTCTATACAGAAGTTCATACCTCACCCCATGCCTTTCCTAAATATTTTTATCATTTAGCCAGTAATTCGTTGTATTCTGTTGGTTGAGCTCGAGATACCTGTGGTACAGACTACTGGCTGGAACGTCTGCGGTTCGAATCTAGCCCCGACATCTCGACTGCTTCTGTCTAGGCTTGGGTAACCTGGCCGTATCTCACCCCTCGTGCTTCCTTCGGGTGGCGTGGCAGCTAGTCACCGACAGGGTGATACAGCTGAACTATCATCATCATCATCATCATCATCATTGTGTTTGTCGGGACAATCAGCCAGTTATACGTCATTTACTATGGTCACCACTTGTGTACAGCCGTCATGGTTACCGTTCCCCCTGTTTGTAATTTTCCTTCCTCATAGGGAATTGATTTTTTCAGGTCGTTTCCAGCTTGAGGTCAATCCATTTCTACACGCTTCCCTTTTAACTTGTTTTACTTTGTCCGCCAGCGGATCCGTCTACGTATCTTTCAGAGCACCATCTGTTCAGTCACTTGCTGCCTATCCTACCTTTTTCTTTGCTTTTCCAACAGATGAATGATCTTGTGTTGGTGACACTCGCTTTTTTGAAAAAACAAAATGAAAGGAACATTAGCGAAACAGAGCCGTGAAACTAAGCCTGATTATGAAAGTTAAATGAACTTGTTCTACGTAGCTGTTGGGAGTCACCACCAATGCGCATATCATAAATGTCTTGGGATATTCGCCGTTCGCGTTAGAAGTTGAACTTTTCGTCCGTCAATGGCTGTTCAGCGATGTGATCACTTAGGTAGGTCATGCCACGTGATATGTTGTTGACTGGTTCATCGACTTATCATATTGAAGTATGTTCTCCTCTGATTATATCCACTAAACATCTAGGTTAACCGATTGGGGTTAGTAGTGTTTTTCTGTGATAAAATTATTTTGTGAAGACCGAAAGAAACGATGGAAAAGCGAACTGTTGGGTGAGTCTTTATGGTTCAAAGGGCTACACGCTAGGGGGGGGGGCGTATTTCTGCTGAAGTGACAGATAGTTCCTTCAAGCGTGAAGGTCAAAACCTGACTTGTGATTGGCCGTACTCGTCTCTCACTGTCGTAGTCCACATATGCACGCACTGTTTATCGTTTGCTACCTACCTACCAATTGGTCAATCTACAACGTGTTCAGCAATTATGTGTCGTAGAAATTGTTGGTTCCAGACTTAGGATGTAAGTGCTTCTCAACTCACTTGTTGGTTACTTGCGTGGGTGGTGTTCCAACCTGCAGAGATTATTATCAGTTTTCTTTAGTGGCACCGGAGATTTCTTTGCTGTTGCGTAACTTGATATGGATAAGAAACATGCACCTGGGGACAAAGTCATCTGAACACCCGTTTTTCACCAGTACCCCACTCCTCATGGATGGGATTGCTCGGTTAATAGTCAGGTGGTATGTGTCAAGAGGACTGCACACCATTTCATCCCTCAAATCACCCACGTCTGGCTTCTGTTCCCTTCCGAGGAGGTGTTGAATTGGTGAACTTATAGTCCATCTCCACTCGACTAAGATCCCGTGGAGCGCCGCGAGTGCGTAAATGTGGAAACATCTCTAAACGCATAAATGAGTTGGTCGCTACTTTGAAGTAGAACTGGAGTAGCGATCGTCGTCAAAAGCGCATTGAAATGGTTTATAGAGGTTTTGGTGAAAAATGGCCTGGAAGTACCATCGGAATCTTGATAAGTTATGATAGCAGAAACGTGGCGGGTCTACAATGTTTTCGCTAGGTGTATGAGGGTTGACGTTTTCCAAGACCTAACCCTGTTTTTAAGTCGCTTGACTTTGGTATGTTCCAAGTGGTCAAACGGAAGTATAGAAACAGTGGCA
This sequence comes from Opisthorchis felineus, assembly GCA_004794785.1. Taxonomy (NCBI): domain Eukaryota; kingdom Metazoa; phylum Platyhelminthes; class Trematoda; order Opisthorchiida; family Opisthorchiidae; genus Opisthorchis; species Opisthorchis felineus. The sequence continues at coordinate 474,962 of SJOL01009247.1, read as the reverse complement.
ATGTAGATGCAATAGTTAAAACAACTAGTTTTAAGTTGCCGTTTCCTGTTTCATTTCCCGATTGTATGCATGACACATTGTCCCGGCGTTGCTGACAGATTTTGCTTCTTTCCAGGAGTATTGAGTGTAATACGGACCTCGGAGTTGAAAAAGTTTTGTTGATCTCGCAGCTTTTTCTTATGTGGAAGGGGGACATCATGTTCCTCCTGCTTCCCGCGCCGAACTGTTTGATTTTTCGCGGTTCATATTTTACCGTTCTTCGGGTTTTGGTTGAAAAGTGGTCGTTAGTCGTATTGGCGATAGATTTGCTGTATGGAGACCAAGAAAGTGATGAGTATGCTGTGTATTCAAGAATGTCCTGTTGGGAAACACGAAATGCATCAGATAATAAAGTGCAGTATTCACTCCATCTGTGTGCTAGTTTGTTATTAACGGAAGTTTTAAATGGTTCGCAATTAGACGTTCGTTTTTGATGTCGTCCAAGTGAATCTCCACCTCAAAGCCTGTCTCAGGGTTCAGTTAGCGGATATTAAAAATATCAAAGTATCTCTACTTGTTAGTAGTATGTTGAGGTTTGCCAGTCCACTATAAGTTTTCACCCTTTTTGGTACACATCAAGTGGGCGCAGTTCAAATTCAGATAGGGCAACAGACAGTGTGGTGGGTTCTGAACGGACTGCGCTGGTTGTGTCCGGATAATTTTCGGACCGAAAACATACAAACTGCATACGTCGATTTTCGGTCGACCGCGCCCTCATGCGAGCTGCTTCTACTTTATGAGACCCACTAATTGTTGGATAGTCCCCACTTGTTGACTATCAGCATGCCACAAATGTATAGTTTTGAGTTCCGTTTTTCAGACATTTTGAACCGCATAAGACAGGGATACCTGTGTTTTTCCGTATTGTCACAATCGACTTCCATTATGTATGAAATCCCGCACAGCGCAGGAACACCTTCCTGGTCGTTTCACTAATTTCCCAAAGAATCCTGAGATTCAGTCACGTTAGAGAAGTGACCCCAGCCAAAGTAGATTATTAATCATGAGTACTTTACACTATTGCAGTGCTCATTTCTGCGCTGTGATTATCCACGCATGAAAAAGCGACTCAAGCTTGTAGTCTATAAGGAAAATGGTTTAGCTTTTCCTACCAGCCGAATCTTCAAAAAAGATCCGTAGGATGCACGTTGCTGAATGAAGCCAAAACGGTTGTACATCAGATCTCGGCATTTTAACTACATGGGCTTCGTTTATGGGATGGGATCTCGATACAATATCTCATTGGGATCACCTCACTGGAACCGGGTACGACTGTCCCGCTGCCAAGTTTTTCTACTTCTTTTGTCCGTTGAGCTGTGAGTGACCTTCGAGTCGGTCAGTGGATGGAGTCGAATAAACACAGTCTTTCAGGTTGGCGCTAGGTTTGGTGACTGGTTCCCTCAGGATGTCTACTGCAGTGGTAGTTAGGACATTGGTGAAGCCTTTGGATCAGAAGCTGAATTAAGGGTCCTCGTTATCTTCATGTATACGTTTGGGCACCCTCATATTATCCCGGCCCGCGTAAACCATAAACTTTACAAATAGGCCTTCGATGCTATGTCAGCCGTCGCGTGGTAGCGTCTGTCAAGTTACCTTAGTCCTGTGCTTTAGGGTGCGTAAGTGAGGCGTTGCCTTTGCTGACACCTTCCTTTGTACATGTGCCTATATTTCCGTACCTCCTTCAGAATGGCTCAAACCACGGAATGGATAACCTGCAGTCTTTTAGGCTAGCAACAAGTCTTTGCTTTTTCCACATTTATCTTCCCACTTGGGGAGCTGTGTAAAATGGCCCTTTTGGTGTACAGTGGTTGAGTATCAATATCAACGCTGTCGGTGTCCGTGATGACGACGGCAGTGACTACGGTTAAGGCCTTTTGGTATACAACTACGAGATGAGCCAGAGTAGCTGATCGATCGATTGATTAAACTCAGCAATATACCAATAGTTAATACTGGTACTTAGCTGCCTACGCATCCTGTACGGCGAACATGTTTCAGATAGCTAGCACCTAGTAAACTGCGAATTTACCGATGATCAAAATTTTGGATCCGTTTAATTTCCTCGGTTCGGAGGGGCCATGTTTCACAACCATAGAGTAAGACTGTCTTTACAGTTGCTCCGTGCACATGGCCCTCAAGCATCACTGAAGTTCGTTTCCTGTGCCATGCCTGACAAAATTCCTCAAATGTTGCTCGCACCTTGATAATCCCTGCATTAACTTGTTTTCACACTCGCCTCTTATGAAGCTGTCCAGGTAAGTAAACCTGTCAACAGGCTCAAGTCTCTCCCCCTGAAGTTTCAGAGGGACGCAGGTGGACTGGAAATCCTGAAGATCGAAAGTACTTACCGGAACAAGAGGTCACCCATGAAGTTCTGTTTAGGATAGACTGTACACTGGCGATTGTCGGCTAACGAAAAAAAATTTTTTCCGCGTAGTCCAAGTGTCTCTAGATGTATTTTCGTTACCAGGATTCTCAGTGCCCTGAAGTATGTATCCTGTGCTGACGAAATCAAACAGAAATGGGAGAGGCAGCTTTGCCGCACACTACTGGGCAAACTGTCGGACAGTTTGTTATTTTGGTAACAGACAGAAAGGGGTAAATTTCAACTTCACGAGCATTCCTCTTTCGTCAACAGTGCATAAAAAACGTACCTATCCACTGAGGTAAAGGCTATTTTGAAGTTGAGGAAAATCGCACTTTTTGGTGGCTGTGTGTGTGGCGCTGCTCAGGCATTTGACATGATGTGAAGAAGTCATTCATACACTACCTATCCCGATTACATTATGCTTGATGCTGTCGGATCTGCGTCTCATGTGCCGGTGTCAGGCTTCGCAGTGTAGGTGAAGCCGGTAGTCACTTTGCGAAATGTGTATGCATCATACCCCTAAATGGTCGCTTTGTTTACCTTTTTGAATGTAATTATAATTACTTATTTGCGCCAGTTTTCTGGCACGTTCTCTAAAATGAGGTCGAACAATCCGGTTAAGGCAGAACATAAAGATCCATCAACGTCTTTGAGTAACACCGATGGGAACTCATCTGCCCCGGAAACCGGTTGGCGCCTAAGGCAGAAAAGCAAATTAGTACTTCACAAAATTAGGTGAATCTAAACTTACAAACTGCGGCTCGAGTTGAGTCAGTCAGATGAAAGAAAGCTGTAAAAACCGACGGCCGAGCAGTCTTGTTGAGAATATGTTGCTCAATATATTGTCTTTGATTAGGTCACTAACGGACGGTATCGTGCGTCCTGTTTGGAGGACCAGCTGGAATAGCTTTCCTGCATTCTCCGTCACACTAGTCTCCTCCACTCAGTGGGCTTTCTCCTTCCACCGCGTTCTATCCACACACACCGATTTCGTCTGTGCTGACGTCTAGTAGACCGCGTATTTTGACGGCTTATACTGAGACAAACTGAGACGGCCTACTTTTGCACTGCAACCACCAGCGATTAAGATTGTATCTGAACCCTTCATGGTGGGTAATATGGTGGATATTTCTTGACATTTCTCGAATCACTGCCACAGTTAATTGGTGCATAGGTCGTTCAACTGTAGCACCCTTTCGGTGCCTAGCTGTCACGCCATCCGGAGGAAGCAGGAGGGCTGGGATACTGCCAGGTTGCCCAACCCTAGACAGGAGAAGTCGAGATACATAGGTTGGGTTCGAGCCAAGGGCCTTCCGGTTGGTAAGTTCGCACCTTAATCAGTGAGCCTTGTTGACCTTGGTGCATAGATAGCAAAAACATGTTAGTATTTCTACCGGACCGAGTTCATATGAATGTGGACAGAGGAATAACACAGAGGTGAATGTTTACAGGCACCCAGTCAAGCAGGGGATTTATCCCGGGAAATGAGAGCTATATCAACACGGTCTCGAACAGCTTCATCTGCACCTAAACTTAGTCGATAGCCTGTCGACGGCAAAGTTAATGTAGGCTCCATTTCTGTGCATGAATTGTGTGTTCAAGTTCCAGAAATGCAGTATACGCCTACCGATAAAGTACTAAGAGTACGCTCGACAGCAGTTTGTTGAACAGATTGACTCACGGTTCGAAAAGTAAAGATAATCGCAGCTGAAACGGGAGGAAGGTTACTGAGGACAATGCAGTTTGCCAGAAGTTACGGTTATCGTAGTTGTTTTTTTAGTTTCCACTTGTTGTGTATTGGTACTGCGAACAATGGTACTTTATAGGGTTGTGTTCATTCCTTAGTCACATTGGCAGAGTTGTTATAAAATGGGTCACAACAAATCGGAGTTCAGGCACTAATTACTAACTCCACGGTTGTCGTCAGTCCAACGTCTTTCTACTGCAAATTGCGAGCGTTCTGAGAAGTATGGAATTATATCACATTACGATCGAAAATGTTTCTGGTAAACTTCAGCTGGGTACAGCATCCGGTGTTACAACCATTTCTCAACTTGTGGAACTTTTGGGGAAACAACCGTAAAACGGAACAACTTTAATTGCTCGGACTATATCTGGTGTCCCGAGTTCTTCCCAGTGTGATTGGCAATGCCGTTTCGGTTTCCGCGATTACACTGAATCACACATTTGCTCTATGCCCGGCAGTGATCAGCTGGATTGTTGGGCACTGACCGGATAGACAAATTATGCATATAGGATGTACCATTTAACAGTATTTGTGATGCACCGGATAGCTGAATTTCACTGATTGTTGGCCAGGTGGCTGTTGATCTGTTCGCCGAGCTTGACAATTGACTGCAAGTCAATTGCGAAGCTGAAATTCACACCCTGTGAATTGAGTCTGCTCATTTTAATCAGTAGCTTTCAGAAACAATGTCACACATTCTGAACCGAAATGTGACAGTACTTTTGCAGATTGTGTTTGTAGTTCAAAACAGAAGCTGTTTTACTCCCTCGCTGTCATGTACGTCTATTTTGCTGTCACACCATCGGTACCACACTCCACCATAAACTGAGTGGACGCTTAACTAACCGGACTGGAGGAGGGTGTTATCACCTCAATGACTTACTCCTCCTAAGCGATGCCCATTGTGGTTTTTTAAGATGCAAACGTGAGACTCGACATCAGTGCCGATTTTTCAGCTAAACTCAACGAAGCATTAGAAACCAATCAGTACCTGCCACCGGTTCCTTTCTGAAGCACACTTACAAAAATCATTTAAAGGGCAGTCCAAAGTATCAGTTCCAAAAACTAAGCCCCAGCGTTGAGGTAGAGTTTGCACCAGCTGTACCCCAACCAGCGGTAAAATTTATCAGGAATTTATCAGAATTGCCGTTTCCAGTGATCTATCTTGGCGGTATGATAGTTGTGAGCACATCCTGTGAGCATTCTTTTCACCTGAGCAAATTGGTTGACATAACAGTAGGTTGTGGTTTTCGTGTCCTTCCTCAGAAGAGAATCGGATCTGTCTTGTTGTATCAGCTCCATAGTTGTAGCCTGAAAACTGCGACTAGCATTTCGTGTGCACTGACTGCAGCTGAGACGAATCACAGTCAGACCGAAAAAGAACTATCTTCGGTCCGAAAGTTTCATAAGGTGTTTCATGGTCGACATTTTACGTTGTGCATTGATCAGCCTTCAACATCAAAACAAGATTTACAGCCCACACAGTTGATCGGCTGAAGATGTGTGCTATAACACTACTGGCAATCTATTCTGCTCTGTGGTACAATACGACATCATTTTTATGGCACTTAGACGCGTTGTCAAAAACTGACAGCTAACACACAAGATGAGGATCTTGTTATCTTCTGTCACTGCAGAATTAAATTTTCGACGTTCTTTTTACACATCCGTATGTCAAATTCCTGCTACTGCAGGTGCAGTTAGGGGTGAAATAATAAAGGTCCCACTCGGTCTCCACACAATTTACGAACTGTTTAAGGGAATATTTCGTGGCGCACCGGCTTGCGTGCACGATTGTTTGGTTGGATATTGTTTTGATGGACATTATAGCTCAAATCAATAGCTTCCGATTGGTTGAATAATGATGTTTTTCAGGCTGTTGGAACGTCGTCGGGTTTGGCCATTTTTTCATCTCTTTCTTTGTTTCCAATTAGCTAGTGCATAGATTTGTCTTAGTGCATTGAAGAATTCTTCGTGACAACGTTGATCCGCTTACAACTGGGGCCCTTCACTCCAGTTGGTCCATCATTCACATCTGTGTTTTCCGCATGTGTTTTAGAAGCTTGGTCCTCGCGCTTCTAAGTTGCTTTCGATCTGTCGTATTCGTGAGGTTTGACGAACGCTAAATTCTTCTCTTGGATCCAGGTGGACATCCGTGCGTTGTTCTCCTCTTAGAGGTATTGACTTCTTCCTCGCTTTAGTCCAGCTGTATCTATACCATCAGCCTGAATGTGTGTTCTTATTTGGATCCACCAGTTTTATGTCATTCCTGGTACTTGGTTGTCCGCTAGCTTTTTCTTCGAAAATTCGAAAAATGTCTGTGCAGCTTTCAGGTTCCTCGGTTTTCTTATACCCAACTTGGACGAATTTCTACGCGGGTCATAATGTGGCAGTTTTTCAAGTGTGACGTCTACTCTGGCAGGTACCAGAGCGTGATGGCTATTGTATTCAGCTTCAAGCGGGACTTCTTTATCAGTATATTACTGAAATCTCATCAGTCGACTAACTACCTGATGGATGAGTTAATTTGGTCAGCAATGTGCATGCCATACTGCACCGTGTGTTTGTTATTGAGAGTTCTAAGTTGTACTCATTGTCAGTAGTTTTCCGCAGTTGTGGTCAACCGATCCAATTCCAGATGGATCCGGTGCCTTCTTCCAAGTTTCCGCACTTTCACCAACCCGAACAGTGAAATTGCCTAACAGTTCGACTGAAGGTGCAGGTTCAAACAGGTACGACAAATGATCAGTGTCTGTTCTTGTCTTCATCTAACTGTGACACCGAGGGGACGGAGGTCAATCTGGTGCAATCTATTTTAGGAAGAAACCGTGCATGCTACACCCTATTTTCACACTACTGCCTAGGTTGAAGATGCTCATCAACAGCTTCTTTAACTAAGCAAGGACTAGATTTCTCAACCGTAGTTCAATCAGAGTGGACACAAGAATCTATTCAACTCCGTAAAATGCGATATCTTTGTACCCGAATCCAACTGTTGGCGTTAAAATTTACGTCGGGGCTTTGTTACTGCGTAATATGTATATACTAACAAAGCAAATTAACTCATTTCGAAAACGCTGGTGACCGTACAAAGTATATTAAACGAAATTGTCCGACGTTATGACCGCCGAGTGTGCTATTTATCATTGAAAAAGTGGGTGACCAAGTGAGACACACTACTCGTACGACTGCTGAAAACTTGTAGAAATCTCACGACAACCCACTGAACAGGTAAACGCAGCCCCCGAATTTTCATCGAAGTTATGTTCTAACTGAACCCAATTTGGACGCAGTTAGCGAAATACACTTGCACACTGATTTGGCTTTGACGGGCGACTCAAGTGACTTCAGCTGAATCATTCGCTTATTGAGACATTTCCAACGCAGCTAGTCAAAGGCTGCTCATATACTGTCTTGTGTGATGTGACTGGTGTGAAATATAAGTGCGTCATGATGTGCGCCTTACGACGTGTACACGTGTGAAACCTGGCCTTGTGACGTGCCATGTACGGCCAAGATTTTGCTGCAGCATATGCAGGTTTTCAACTATGGCCCAATGGTCCTCAACAAATGCAAGAAGTACATTACCTGAATCGGCTTCCAATTCAGTTACTTCATCGGTTTTTCATGGAGTGGCTCGACAATGTGCTCATTGTCTTCAGTCGTCTGCTGATTTTTCTCGTGAACAGTGCAGTCGATCTTGTCGACACAGTTGTTGCAGTCATTAGGATTAAGTGGTTCTGTCGTTAAAGTCAGTGGACTCTATAGTGTGGGTGCGAGATGGCTCAGTGGTTAGAGCGCGAATTTACTGACCGGAAGGTCCGTGGTTCGAACCCGACCTCTGCCTCTCGACTTCCCCTGTCTAGGCTTGAGCAACCTGGCAGTATCCCAGCCCTCGTGCTTCCTTCGGGTGGCATGGCAGCTAGGCACCAAAACGGTGCTACAGCTGAACATATAGTGTGGGTTGTCTGTTGAAAAGTGATGGGGATGCCGAAACGGGATAGCACGTAACGGATGCTTTCATATTTGTGCTGCCGGTGCGGGATCCATCCTGTGCCACTTGGAATACCCCTCGATGTGACTGCTATAGCTGGTTTGAATGACTGAGGCGTATGTTTGGAGAAGTGTGTTGGGTACCCAGAAACTCTCAGTCATTTGATTGGGATAATCTCGCTTCCATATAAATCAGTGTCACCACATACCTTATTCGCTAATTACGTCCGCTTGTGATGAACTATGGTTTCAGTGATCACGGTTCCAAGAAACATTACAACCAAGAAAATGACTCGTTCTACAAGGTGTATCGTGTTTGACAGTGAAGCGAATCCTGTAATACAAGCTGTTGAGTTATAAGGAGAACTAATCCGTATATATATATATATAT